>VZTM01029382.1:2372-19403 GCA_013400555.1 Jacana jacana | reverse complement strand
GTGGTAGGTTTGCTCAGTACAGCACAGCACCCAGTGGATACGGTAGGTTAGCTATTGGGAAAGCGCAGTTGAGGCATTCTTGAGGTGCAGACCCTGTGATAATACCTAATCCTCTCTATTCACCATGCTTGAGTGAAGTACCTTTCCTAGGGGTTTCCTAGTGTCAGAATTAACTCACTCTCCACTACCTGGAGCATTGGATTGCATTATGCTGGATTGTGCAGAGTAAAGAAACAAATCCATTAACTACTTGGTCTTAGTGTTGACAGTAAGGCCATACGTAGTGAGAGCTGAATTTGGTTGTTAATCCTTCATATGCAACTAATGTCTCTTCCAAGTGTATGTCCAGTTCCCCCTTGAGTCCATGTAAATTTCTGGCACCTATAGCACCCTTTTGCAAAGATTTTCCCAGATCTGCTACCTGTAGTGGTAGGAATTACCTCTTCTCTGTAGTTTTGAACATGCTCCCCTGCCCCCACCTTACTAGATGCCCCTGCTCTTGCATGAATGAGATGCACAGTTAGTAAAAAGTTACTCCCTCTCCATCCTTTCAGAATTTGGTACACTTCTAGCATATCCCACTGAACAATTTTTTTCCTTGGTTGAATAGTCCCAATTTACTCTATTATTGCTTTTATGGAGAGTTATTGCACAGCCCAGTTTCCACTTTTTGAAATTTTTCCACTTCTAATATATTCCTTTTGAGATGAGAGAACCAGCCCTATGCACAGTATTCAAGGTCTTTTTATAATGCCTCTTTATACGGTTTGTATGATTGTGTCCTTCCTTTTCTCTAGGCCTGAGATATTCAGGGCTCTTAGATGTCCCCTTCAAGGGCTTTTAGACTAGCTTTGTAAGGGTTTGGCTTTATAAATAATCTCTTTTGTTTTGTCCTTTTACCTGCATCTCAAGAATATTCCAGAAATATGCTTATGTCTCTTTAAACAAATTGTCTGTGTGCTTTTATGTTGCTTAGCTTTTAACAAATAATCTCTTGGCCGCCATTCAGAGAAGCCAGCAATTCACCTTTGTGAATTGTTAAGGAAGACAGTTGATTGGAACCCAGCGTTGTCTCTCAGGCTTCTATTATTTTTATTTACTGAAGGGCAAATCAATCATGAAAATATGAAATTTGAAACTTATTTTGTTGTCAGCCTGAATCTTGGATATCCTTCTGCTAGTCAGTCCTTGTTATGGATGCAATCCAATGCCATCTAAATTCCAGCTCATCTAAATTCACAACCCCATTAATGGTAGATGCATTGTGGGAACATCTGTCTTAATTTTAATTGGCAGTTCTGGAGATTTGGCTGCCAGTAGGGCTGCCAGTTGTGCCCCAAAAGGTAAAACAAAAATATATACCCACTTTTCAGGCATACCATCTAGAGTACTTTTGCTATGGTTCTCAGTGGTGCTTTTTGTGAAAAAAAAATAAAAAAAATAAAAAAAAAAAAGTTCACCTGTAATACTGTAATGAGCAGGTTATCAGAAGCCTTGATTCTTTGGAGAGAATAATAATTAGACTGACTCGAGTGATCAACCTCAACAGGAACTTAGTTTCTAGTTCTAGTCCATTTATAATCCATAAAATATTTCACTTTTACTTTTACTGAAGACGTATGTTCACTGTTTTATATATATTTTACACGGTCTTTATATTATGACTTATTAGATGATTCTTGATATGATATCATGCATGCATTAGCCCCATACAAATAAATTATACATGTTCTATTAATTCTCCTTTTTCTTCATCTCCTATCATGTATGAGATGCCAAAAATATGTATTAAATGGCTTGCAGTGCTGCTTTGAATATTCTCACTTTTCTGATACGTTACTTATTTCTGTTTATTGGAGTAGAATGAAGATTAAAATTGGAAAATATATTTTCATAGTCTTTTCACTTGGGAAGAGAAATCAAACAGAATGAACTGATTACTGCATCAATGGATACATAGATTTAGTGTTAGCTTGTAGGAGAGAGACGGATTGGAATGAGCAATGATTTTGGTTGGTATCTTACATTTATGATGGATTATAAAGTACAATGATTTACTATTTAATGCGGGGGGAAGAACTGTGGCATTCTTCAGCTTTGATTCGGGGAGGGAATGAAATATTCACACAACTTTCAGCACACAAGTGGCCCATGTTATTCTAATAGAAGTCCTCGTAGGTTATAAGTCAGACACCAGCCTTAGCTGTAGGTAAGACTTTATAGTAACCAAGGTGCCATTGACTTTTAAATACCAGCCACTGGAGCAAGGATGGTCTGGAATTAAGGATGCAAAAATGAATCCCAGGTGAATAATCTGTTGACTGATGGGGTAATTAAGTACCACTTTTCTGAACATAAACTTCTAGAGGACTTTGAAACATTAGAAGGAAGCGCTGCAAAAAGATGAAGAGCAGAAAGAACTTGGAGCTGTGTTGAGTAGCCTGTAGGAGTTCTCCCTGTAGGCACAACTGAGAATCTTGTTTTTCCAATGTGTAGGCAAAAAAAAAAAATAGTTATGGATCTTCATAGATTCCAGGTCAGCATTTCCTCCAACAGCAATACTCTCATACCAGTAACTGTAGCCATGTATGAAAAATGACAAACACAGAATGGCTGTCTCTTCATAGTAAATGCATTTTAGGATGTTACTTAGAATTCATTAGTGAAGTATATCCTCTCAGTGCACATTCTGGGGTTTGGATCAAGAAAACTGAGGAAAATGGCATGATTTTGATGCCTGACTATTCTGCATACTGGACTGAAGGCTGATAGAATACTTTTCGTTTTCCACTCCCACCATCCCTCTTGAATACTTATTTCAGTTTTGAAAAGAACTTTCATCAAAATTGAGTTCAGTGCTTTTTCAGACTTCATTTCTTGTGAATCTTCCACTAAGCAATTTTAATCAAAATAGCCAACCTAAGAGTAATTTTAACAGAAAGCACATTTGTAACTGTCAGTGTTCATTCCAGAAACCTTGATCTAAATGTTAAATTTTCCGAAACACAAATATACAACAAATTCTATGTATCCAGCTGAAACAATTTATATTCTTAATACTGAATATCTGTAAATGAGCACCCAGCCAATAACTATTCAAGTAAATTTATTGGCACTGAAATAATGTCAGAAACTTACGAGCTGTTCATGTACAAATCTGCAGAAAGAAAGAGGCAAAATAACTTACAAGTGTAGCTTGAATTTTCTGCACCAAGACATTTCGTTTTGCTGCTTCTCTTTCTCTCTCTCTCTTGTTTTCTATTTCTCAGTCTCTCTCTTTCTTTTTCTATTAGCAGCAAAAGGATGAATCCTTTCTGGAGAGGTTTTTTTTCAGTGCCAGAGTGCCAAATATGTGTGATGAGACATTATTAATGCTGAGACATTACTAATAAGGAACCAAGCTGATTCCTTAGATCTCATTCCTTAGTGTTTCAACCAATTTGGGTTGTGTGTCTGGTGTAAAATAGCTCATTTTCACTCTCTCCCTCTGGACATGGGTTAGATTATGATGGGAGGGGAAATCCAACTCAGAAAGGGCTTCCTCCACGGACACATTTCACTTTCGGCACCAGCTGTGGGGTAGAGAACTGTGGTTTAGAGGAATGGGGTGTGATCAAACCTCTCCTCCAGGCCAGTTGCCCAGGTAGCATCTCTAGGTAGCATGGAGCCAGCGTGGTGCTGGCAGACTTAAACCCAGTTAAAGATCAGGGAATTTCAAACACAACTTTGTCACCTTTACCCACCACCTCCTGTGCTGCAGAGTATGTTTCTCAGTAACAACTGTGGATCATGTTTCTTCTTAAGTTACTTTCAGTAAGAGACTTTTTGATCTAAATTAATTGTCCTCAGTTCCCAAAGCAGTCCTAGAAATGCAGGTCCTCCTCATGCATTCATCCTTGGTTGGCAACACCCACACAAGACCTAGCAAACTCATCTCCTATTCATTTGCTCTGTGGCACAGCACCGTGGATCTAGTCCAAATGCACTGCCACAATTATTTTCAGCAATGAGCTCATACAATAGTTATGTAAACAGGGATAATTAATTTCTAAGATGGGTTAAAGTGATGTAGATATAAAATGTGCTTCCTTTCTGTAATGCCATTCCATAAGAAAACAGTCTTCCAAGATATTCCATTGTACTGGATGCAGTACAATGCAGTCCTATACACTGCAATTCTCATGTACCTACATCCTTTTCCCTGACCTCATTATCTGGCTGGCAGCACTCTAGAATAAAATCTTCAGCCTTATAGAAATAGACTGTACTTCTTACAGTGAGAATTCCTTTCCAGTAGAATTGTTGTAATCTCTTTTTTTTTTTTTTTTTTTTTTTTTTTTTTTTTTTTTTTTTTTTTTTTTTTTTTTTTTTTTTTTTTTTTTTTTTTTTTTTTTTTTTTTTTTTTTTGTGCAGCAGTAGCTATGATCAGTCTGTTCACTTCTGTTCTTCCAATGGCCCTAGTTTAAAAAGACCCATCTCCTTGNTCCTCTCACCAGCTTTGTTGCCCTCCTCTGTAAAAGACTCAAGTCTTTTAAAAGCATGTGTCAATAAGGACCATAAAATAAACTGGGGTCAAATGCAACATGGAATCTAGTGGCTCTGTTCCAAGCTGCAGGGTAAGGTCAGTTGCAGATGAGTGGATTAGTCACACCAAGGTACAAGCAAAATTTCTTAAATTTCTATAAAAAGAATGCATTAATCAATTTTTAAATACTCTGCTTTTTCCCCAAAGGGTAGAGATGTCAGTTGGTCCTGATGTAATTTTTGGGTGTTCTACTTCCCCTATTCATTAGCACAAACAGAAAAGCAGAGCAACTGTGAGTGGAGAAAAGCTATTGTGTTGTCTCTCTTTTGAAGGAAGCAAGCTGAAAGAAATAAGTGAATGGGACCTGTGATAGTTCCTTTCGGACTCAAGTGTCTAAGAGCAAGATTTGAATAGCCTTTGCAGAGAGAAGGATTCTTGTCTCCCCAAACTTTAGCTCTGCTACTCAGCCAGAAAGAGAGCATCTGAGAGCAGTTAACATTTAACACAGCAGGAGTGGAAGCTAGCTTAGTAGAGCGGACAAGAAAATCTTTAATAGGAAAACAAGACTTTTCTGGGAGAAGAAGGTTGCAAAAGCCCTTGTATAGGGTCTAACAATGAAAAAGATATAGCATTTGATGTTCATGTCAAAATAGGTGTTTTCTTTGGTTGAAAAATTTACTCTTGGAACAATATGACATGATGGCACTAAACCATCACACTTGTTACATACTTCACTTTCAAGTGCAGATATTGTAGTTATTTCAAAAGTACATGAAGTTAATATAGGCTTGGATGCTGGCATGCCACAAGAAGTCATGAAGAAAAGAAAAGTTGCCTGCTTTTGACTCATTTGCAGAGGATGATGTAATGATGAGAACACAGGTGCCATCCCAGTATAGGGTGACTGCCTTTCTTCCTCTTAACTGATCTATGGAAGCAGCAGAGGCATTCAAAATACTCAGGTATAATCTAAGAGGTTTTGGCTGCTAAAGCAATATCCACCACCTAAAGGAAACTATTTTACAACCTTTAGAAAAAAGATGGCAGGCTGGAAGGAAGTGCCTTGTAGGTCAGATCTGACCTGTGACCTGACCTATACCAATCTACATTTTCCATCTCTAGTATGAAAGATCATGGATTTTTCTCATGCTGCTTTTGCTGAGGAGCGTTTTACTAAAACACCTTCCATAAAGACACATCCAGGCTGAATCTGAAAGAAATTGTTTTAATTTTTGGTGCCTCTATTCCATTCTCTTATCTTCCTGCCTTTCACTCCACCAGATTAAAAAACTACAGGACACGGCATTGTTATCTTCTTCGTCCTCAAGACATGTTGTTTTTTTATGATAAGCTAAATGGAGTGAGCTTTTAAGCACCTTATTGTAAAGCATCTATTTGAATGCAAGAATTCGGTCAGACTCTCAAGTGTTTGCTGAGGAGATAAAAATCACATTTCTGTTTCTACTCACATTTTCTCTGTTTATATAAAGATTTCATTAGTGCGTTCTGGTACAGCATCATCCTGGAAACTCATCCATTCAGCTCCATGTCCACTCTGAGCAGCAAATCTTTTAGGAGTAATTTTTTCCAGGCTATAAATACTTTGTGTGATAGGCATGGGCAGCATTCCTTGTGTTTAGGTATGTCCAGTTGCATTTGGCTGTGTCAAGGTGTACTTTGCTTGAATTCCCCCAATTTACCAAGCAGTTCTGTTCAGGTTTCTTACCATTTTTTCTCTGAAGCAATATCTGAAACAGTCACCAATTTTCTCAACAGTGATTTTATATTTAATTCTGCATCACCAATTAAAAGATTGAATTCTAGTAGGCAATGATGCACTAAAATTCCTTATTTCCACTACAGCTTTCCTTGAAAATAGGTGTTTAAAATCTGCCATATGGCTGGCTATTAACTGTTTATTTTAAGAAGATTCAATACTAAATTTAAACAGAATATTGTGCATTATAATACTCTAACAATATATTTATTCAAATTTAAGTGTTGTACTGACATAAACTCCACTTTTAATTTTACAAGGATATGAAATCAGGTTATTCTGGCAAAAAAACTTTCTTCCACAAAACCATGGTGACTCACAGTCCCCTTTAGTTCTTTTTCAGTTGAGTTGTTTTTCAGATTTTTCATGATAAGCTAACAAGACTTTGCTGAGCCATTTCACTTGGTCCTCCTGAATACTAGCTTGACATTTACACTTCTACAACATATTTTCAAATTTTTTCAGTGTTTTGTTTTTTGTTTTTTGAGTAGTCTAGGTATCTCCAAACCTGTTCTCACTGAAATCTTGAAAGATATCCATTCTTTCTGGTCTATGATTTTCTGATAGCCTNACTATAGCATAACAAACTTATAAAAATAGAATTTAGGTAGAAAGCCAGTCACTTGCTGTTGAACCCTCCTTGCTCTTGTGGTTTTTGTTTTCTTTTACCTGACTGACTAAAATGCAAATATAAGAATTTGTTTTACTGAAAGAACCCTTCTGTCTCTCAGGCTTTCTTTCAGCTTGTAAAATTCCACAATACTTGGTTTAGAAAGGCTTTTCAAGTATGTTAATTTCAGTAATTTTAGTATATATATGTACTGTTTGAGCTGAAGTCAGCTGGGCACTGGGAACAGAGAAGCCACAGGAACACAACAGTTTGTGAAGAAGAAAAAAAATTCTCTTTTGAAAAGCATAGAGTTCTTTTCTTGGTTTACCCTAGATACATTTAATAAGAGGAAAAGGACTCTTGCAGTGACACCTAATTTCTTTTGTTCCTGCATATTCCTTCTGCAAAACCTTAGAAGTTGCAGGTCTTTCTCTGCATATGAGGACAGTTGTGAATCAATGGCAAAAAGGCAAAAGATCACAGCCCCCTATATGCAAACAAAAATATATTAATATACTTTATGTAGCTTTTGGCACAATATTTTTTCATATTTCTGCACTTATGTTCATTTCATACATTGTGTTACCTCCATCACTTCTAAAATTTGCACCACTGGGTCAAAAAAAGTCCCATATTGAATGGTCCCCCTTCAAATGACAAGATGTGGCAGAAGGCGGAGTTGCCAGGCGCAATAGTCATCTTGTTTGAACAAATTGATAAGCAAATACTCATAGGTCCCCTGATAACAGGCTGCATTTCTTCCCAAACTTGAATATGATCTTGTTATTAAAATCTTCTTTATAACTCAGTCTACATGTCAATTTTTTCAAGCTTTAATGTTGGTCTAGAATTGAAAGGAAAATGTTTGCTTTCTAATTGCCCTACTTATTTTTAGTTTAATCTCATTTATTTAGCATTAAAATGAAATCTTTCCAAAGCAACTGCTCCATAAACCAAAGTGACAGCACTTAACACTGCTCCAGCACATATGTCTGTCACTCAAACAGACAGCCATCTGTAAACACATGTAAGCAACTCCATTCTTCCATCAGAAACCTTGCTGTTCCCAAGTCAAAACAGAAACATGGTTAGAATGTAATTGTTTTGAGAACTTGTTCCACAGTTTCTATGCTGCAATGCTGGCCTTATTTCACTGGGGAGGAATAGAAGTTTTATGGAACCAATGTTCAAAAATTACTTATAATTTATATGTGCCAAATGGTAATTCTGGCACCTTAAGTATTCCATGTTTCATTATCCTTGGATTCATGATAGCAGACTGATTCATAGCTTTCACTTTTTCTCACTCTAAGATAATACAGGAAGAAGCAAAGCATCTGCTGTTTGCAGCAATATCTGTCATGGGGGAGACTCCTGAGTAGCACCTAGGAGAGTCCTTTGAAGAAGGTCTGTATGATGTGCTGGTCTCTTTGAGGAGTTGTGGAATACTTTGAAAGTTAGTTTAATGATGCTCACTATTTTGTAGGAAGGAATCACCTGAAATTCATCAGTAATATTACCTATATTCATAACAATGTCATTCTTCAATATGCCTCAGAAAATGGACCGCAGGCAAAAGTCAATGCACACAGGAACACTCTGCCAAAGCCAAGCTAAGAAAACAAAGAGGACCATCACTTTTACTAGTCATTGCTTTTTTTTTTCTTCTTGTGAGTGAACATCATCCACATGGGCTCAGTTTTCTTCTCTAGTTTGTAATCATATTCACAATTTATGTATTTGTGAGGAGAGGGACAAAGCCCTTGCAATTGTAATTTCATCAGCCTAATGTGATCCCTGTCCCATTTTTCTGACATGTCAGTGCTTTAGGAGTCAAGCTGCAAGATTTGGTTTTAAAAGCCACAGCCTGTGCTAGACACACAACCAGGTGCACAGCAGGAATGGGAGCAAGACAAAATCTTATAGTGTGGATCCTTCATGGTGCCAAGGTAGTTGCATCAAATCTCCCACTTTAGTGTATTTGGAGTTGAGGAATTAAAAAAATGCATTGGCCCAGGAACTCTGAAGACAGTTCATTAGGTTGGAATGATTGTTTTTTGGGAAAAAAATAAACATTCCTTTTGAAATTCAAAGTCGGTGATCAAATTTGTCCACCAAATTCTGTTATGGTTCACCAAGATGTGTTAGGTAGGCTCCAGAAACTGTGTGCTTTATCATGGCCTTGCCCAGCCTCTGCAGGTATTACTCTGCTGTGCTGCTTTGTAGGTAGATGAGTGAGAGGTTTCTGGAGGCTGATTATATTTCTGTGGCACTGTATAAAAAATTCCACTCATGGCTGTCATAACTCAGCTCAATTTAAACTGAATAACACCTAAACTATAGAAAGAGTGACATACTGTACTTAACCAGATCTGGCATTGCATGATGGCGTTTGTAATGAATGCCTCTTTTCCTTCATCGCTCACTCCTAAATTCTTTCCTTCTCTAAACATTCTTTTTATTTGCAAAATTGAGTTGAAATGTCAGTGCTTCATGCTGACATGCTTCAGTTTCTGATGGATTCATTTCTTCTCTGCTTCTCTGTTTCTTTTCATTTGTTCTATATAAGAAAAAGGTAATAACTAGATTAGATTTCCAAGGTTAACATCTTGTGTGTAATTTATATTTTGAAGGATCTTGGGTAGTGCTAAAAGGGAATAACTCTTTGGGCTGTTTGAAAAGGTTCTATCCTATAACTTTTGGTGACTGTTTCCTTTGGTGGTTGTAGGGATTCCTTTTGCAATTGCTTTATTACTTTTTATTAAAAAAAAAAAAAGTTAGGAAAATATGAGGATTTTGCTGAATACTTTAACATTGTTGTTAATAAAACACCTTCCCCCATTTTAAAGGAGCCCAAAACCTAGTTAGAATAAGAAACAAGAAAAACTATTTTTTTAAAAAGAAATTGTTAACTGCTTTACAGCATAGGCATAGCTATACAGTCTCATTTCAATAATGGTCCTTGAAACCATTCAATTAAAGGTGCTCCAAGAAGGCAAATTATAAAGAAGCTGCAATTTGCAAGGCCATATTGACACCGAGTATTAATTCACTATGTAAAGAGTCGGGACCTCAGTAAAATGAGATGAAAGGGCGTCCATATTTGTTTCTTTTAGCTTTTTACTTATGCCCAGATTCTGGCATTTAATTTTCAATAGCATCTTATGTATGTCTTGGAGTGTATGACCAGTATCATTCTTTGTCATCAGAAATTATACAGGCTTTCTTCTGTCCTCAATTTAGTTTCATGTTACATGTGTAGGAGGCATTGATTCTATGGAATTTATGTAAGAGGAACTTTTTTCCCAGCCTATACTCAAAATTCTTCCATTGTTAGTCAACAGGTAATAGCAGGGATAAAGCACACAAGGTATTCCTCAAGTTTCTTTAGTAGTCTTAAGTGATTCTTCTGTCAATTTTCATTAATTCATAAAAAGCCTGTGAATTTTACACATAACGAGTATAAAAGAATATTTTTCTCATTTGCTCTGGGCCTGTCACATACAAATGATTTATTCGTAGATGGACAGTTCCATTTCTAAGAGGGTAAAAAAATATTGATCACAGTATGCATTTCCCTTTTAAGTAGAAGGACAATTTAGATTACAGAAATCACCAAGACTGTTTTATGGATATGTGACCTAGTGAAGAAGATTAAATACAAACCAGACTCTTCCTGGAATATGAGATGAATCTGGAAGAAAAGGTTTAAAACTGCTCAGAGATCTTGCAAGTTTTCACTCCCTTAAAATCGTCTATTTGCTCCTTCTGTGAAAGGCAATGGACCTATTTTTGGAAGCTGCTTAGCACTTCTCTCTGTTCCCTGGGTTTTGAAGCTGAAAGGTGAAATTCACCTATATACTGAAAGAGAGCTCCTTTTTCATGCTATTTAATGGGTTTCCTTATATAGGGAAAAAAAGTAAAAAAGAAAGAAAAAGTAGTGTCTGATTAACTTTTCAGTAATGTGTACTAGAAATACCACAAAGAAATCTGTTTCTTGTTATCAAGGTGGAAAGCTACAATTAAAAAATCTTTTAATGAGCTTTCCAAGTAAGCTGAATACCCTCAAGATGTCTGCCTACTTCAGAAGAAACGAAGGAAACTTTTATAAACAGTAATTATAAAGATTTCATTTATATAATACCAGACACTTCTATATAATTTTGCAGAGATAGAATAAAAATAAAGCTAATAAACTGCCCAAGTGAGCAGCTAACAAGGTGGGATACAGCTTGTTGATGAGAGGTACTAGCACTTTCTCCCATTGCATGGCACTTTGCATGCGCCTTTTTAAGGCTAAGCCAGTTACAGGGATCAAAATCCCCTGGATAGAGTCAGGTCTGAATAACCCATAATATATAGAAGCTCCTGCAAACTGAATCCTGTCTTTCCATGAAATTAATTCTTCATTAGGCTGCATGTTGCTGTTATACCCAGCAACCAAGTAAATTGACACACAGCTGACTTGACATGATTTAATATTTATTATTACTCTCTTTTTGTGTTGACTGAGCCCTACAGTCCTCACTCACAGCAGCAGTTTTCCTCCTTGTACCCAGGAACACTGTCAGGTATTTCAATGTCCTAGCAGAAAACTGCTGGAGAATCTGCCTTGTGGCGACTAAAACCCAACACTTTCAGTATTCTTTCCTGTGCAAGCAGAACACAGAGATGTGTCATTTTCACTTCCTGCTTAAATTACTTTAAATTTCATTTAGGCAATTTTAAAAGGTGCAAAAATGTAATCAAGAGCTGCCAACCCATACTAAATTATTCAGACTCTTGACTGGAAGGGGGATGTGAAAAAATAAGGTTTGTTAATGTTTCTAGTTTGTGTTGTCTTACTGTGGCAATTATACTTTCAAATATGATGTGCCTGGATACACGAGGACTATGTGCATAACTGATTGATGAGAGAAGCTGTGCATGAGCTACCTGTGCTGTGTTAATTTGAGGCAGACAGAAGGCTCCAGAATCACCGCAGGCAGTGTTTCACATGACACGTGCCCAAGGCTGAGGGTAGAGCTATGTGCCCTCTGGGGCAAGTCAGCTCTGACAAATTTGCATGTATTTTTCTTGGCTTGTACCAGGGAGCTTGTGACAGAAAGGAAGTTCTTTCTGGTAGTAAACCAGTTGTACATCTTGAGACTTTTTTTTTTTTTCCATTTTATTTTGCGACTTGTCATGAGGGGATTGGTTTTGCCTTAGATCTGTTTGCTGCGTGTCCTTCAAGCAAGCATACCAAGAACACCAAAAGGGCTTTACAAATTCCAGAGCTAGGTCTGATTAGAAGAGAGCCTAGAATTATGAGCTTTTAAAAATATAGAAAATTTCTGAGTCAGGGTAGCATTGTAAACATCTCATCCCCCTCCATACACACCTTGTGGCTTTGCAGCAGCTCTCCTTCTTTTCAGGTTTGCTCTCAGCCCAGCAATCTCAAGTAATTTCCTGGGTTAACCCAATCTCTATACACTATTCTTCCATATCCTGAATTTTTTTTTTTTCCTTTCCACTGCATCTAAAGCTTGTTTTGAAACTCTTCTCCTTTTCTCAAACATCTCCTTCTACATACCCTGCAGGGTCCCTGTTGGCTGTACTGGTTTCCTCTCAAAGAAGGTGCACTGGTCTCCCCACACTGTGTGCAGTAGCCATCACAAAGTAAAATGAACGACCTTATTTTCTTTGGTCCAGCCACAAACCCTTTAAAAGAAAATTAAACACAGTATAAGCAGTTGCTGTGAGCAGATGCATTAAATCATTACACAGTCTACTGCAAGCAATGTTCAGTGTCAAATCAACAGTACACACGTTACACAATCAAAACAAGATGGTGGGGTTTAGAGAACTTCCAGCACAGCAATTGAAATTTGGCTTTTCTAGTAAAACTCCAGAAAAGATGACAGAGTAAAGTACAGCTTCCATCTACCCTTCCACCTGCTCTGAGACCTTCTTTCTCCTCTTCACTGCTGGGGAGCTGCACTTGCTTTCCTTTTCTCCTTCATGCAATCGCATGGGCGCAACTTCAATGCCAGGCCTACTTCATATTTTATTCTTAAAAAGGTGTATAAATCCTGGCTAAATATGACAGGATACATCCCTCTCCATCTTGGTTAGAATGTGAAACTGGTATATGCACTCTCACTTTTAAAGTGTCATCTTCTTCTCTTACCAGGATGAAGAAGAGGGGGATCTCTTCAATTCCATCTTCTTCAATTCCAGGATGGATGGCAAGGAGCAGACTTATGTGTTTCTGTCCAAACTAATCAACACCTAGGGACAGAGTTTCTTGGATGCTGAGAAGAGCTAAACCCCCCATCTCCTCCACAGTAATTTACCTGTTAACACCACTATTACAGCTCAGGTTGTCTCCATTTAGTCTTTTTGTAATTGTTCCTTGAATGTTCCTCCAAATAAATGTCTCCTGTGGCACTGAACATGGGCAACACCTGATTTTTTGGCTCTGTTTATATGTGAAGGGCCAAATTCAGCTGTTTTGCAAGTGGGTACAATTCTGGAGATTAAGCTACAGTTCCATTCAGCATTACAAAACGGAAATTTAGCCCATCGTCCCTTTCCTTAGAGAGAAATCACATCCTGGCTTTTGTTCCTCCTTGATGGATTTATTTCCTTTCCTGCCACGTGTCCTGGCAGGTAAGAAGCAGGATTAGGTTATAATGAATACAAATGGATTTACATATTGAGGCTGCTGGACACGGATAGACTCTGCTTTTCCACCTGGCTTTTCAAGCTGCCAAAGGGACTGCATTTGCTGCTTTTGGTTTGTGTCACCACTTTGAACATCCATCCTGGATGCAGCAGTCATTGATGATGCCACGCTTTCAGCTGCCTTGGTTCTGCCAGAACTGTGGCTTGTCCCTTATCGCTATTATTAATGCCTGTTTGGGGGGATTTAGCATATTGTTTTACACCATGTTTTTTTATCTTCTCTTCTCTCAGGCTGCCAGGGATCCTCTTAATAGAAATGGAAAATTCATTTCTGCTTCAGAAGTTGCTTTGAAATAGACAATATACGGCAATTGATTTTTGGTATAGCATCTTTCCTACATACTGAATCCATATCTCTTCAGTGATTTCAATATTACAAAAAGCGATGGATAGTATAGTTTAACCACCCCCCTCTTCCCCTCCTAAATCTTTTGGAAACTTAGAAAATAGCCCGAGGAGTTTGTTCTTCATACCCATCATTTGGAATCATTATCATCAAATCTTTTACAAGTTGGACATTATCTTGTCTTAGCATCACTTACCAAGATATAAACCACTAGGGGGTTAATAGTGTAGAGGAATGTCTTGCCTACCAGAGCTTATGGACAGACTAGTTAAATGACTCGGTTATATTCTCCATAAAAAGAGAATTTTATGCATTACTCCCAGCACACTGAGACATGAATGTGTCTTACTGTCTACATGTTAAGGTGTCCTTGAGAAAGTTCTCTGTGACAGGAATGATTTGTTCTATGAGCCTCAAAAATTCTCATCCAGTAAAAAATTCAGAAGCAATGGCACCAATGAATACAGACTGAGACAGCACATACAGCAAATGAGACTTGTATTTTCACAGATTTACTATTTTCAAGCAAGTAAAGCTGAGAACTCAGAAATGGAGACCTGCCCGTTCAGCTATTACTTTCTTTCTGAGCCCTTAGTACTTCAATACCTGGCCTCAGTTTCTCTGCCAGATGGCAGCAATAGTACTTGCATATTTTAAAGGTGAACTTGTAATTGGGTCTTTAACAAGACTCCCTAAGAGTATGTGATATGTTCATAAGGAGAATCTTTATTGGTACTTCTCAAACTGCAGCTGGTTCCAACTAATTTAAAAGACCTAGAAACACAATGATAGTTCCTGGCACTTCTCTTTCATTGCAACATAGGTAAAGATTTTGGAGGTGGCTGTTTATGGATAAGAGAGAGGAAAGCAAAAGGAACAAAACAAATCCGAGAGTTCAAATTCTGCATGATGTAAAATCATTGTGGATTGTTAGAGCAATAGAAAAGGATGTCCTGAGATCAGAGCTGGCTTTTAGGCATGCAAGAATGAGGATCTATTGTAGTATGCATATCCAAAGTGAGACAAATAAAAGAGGGAAATCAAATACTTGGCTGAATCATGGGGGAAATTCTGTAGTGTGCATGACTGTCATTGCACAATGGGTGGGAAGCCTTCAATCAAAGCAGTCAATTTCAGTTATTGCATTGGGAAGAATATTACGGCCCTTGAAAAAAAGAGGAACACGAGAGTAAAGCATTGACATGGTTGCTTTCAGCTTTAAAAGAATGAGTTATGAGGACTAGTTTAAAACTTTAACCTCAGAAAAAAAATTGAATAAGGGAATCTAATTAAAGAGCTCAAACTCTGTAATGGTAGAGCTAATGTCAGCATTATTCATAACTCAATGCAGAACATTTGACAAAAGAGCACAAATGGAATTTAAATTGAAATAAAGAAATGGGGAGCATCTTTTCTGTCTGAAAGTAATAAATGTTTGGAGCAAACTACCTGGCAAGGTTTAGGAGGTGATGACACCAAGGAGATTTTCAAGAAGCACCCAGATCTTGCTCTGTGGAAACAAGGTATTAATATGGATGAGCTCAGATAAGCCAAATAACCAGTTCTCATTCTCATATGCTTGCTGCCAGCACCAGCAGCTGCTTGATCCCTAATGAGCAGGGGATTGGCAATGGCAAGTGGCATCCTCTTTCAGCCTGGTGGCATGAGCAAGACCTTATAACTGATAAAGACATGTTTACCTTGGATTCATGTTTGATGTCTTCTTCACTGTAATCTTTATGAAAATGCTTTTTTTTTCCTGCCCTGGAGATACACTCTTTTCCTGTCTATTTTATAAGCCCCTGAAATATTCTGCATCCCAAGAAAAAGGTGATTAATTGTTTTTCACTGGCCACAGAGCTAAAATAAGTCATTTGTTGCTATTTGTTCATAAATTGTAATAAAAATGAAGAAGAAAAAGGGAAGAGAATGGTTTGGAGTCAGCTTTATGGAAAGATATTTTAAAGATCAGTTTTTACCTTTCTGTAGTCTGTACTAACACCTTTTCTCACACATTACAGTTCATCATTGATCCTAGATTAAATGCTGCATATATCGGTGTTTGGCCTGTCTCTTGAAATGCACACCTCTTTCATGCTTTAGTATTTCCCCACTGCCTCTGGCCTGATGAATCCTGTTCTCATTTTGATTTCTTTTTTCTCTTTTTTTCTCCCCAAACTCAGGCCATTGCTAAAATTTTCACAGTGGACTTTAATTCCATATAATGATATGATAGTAGTTTTGACAACTCTTTGAAGATTCAGTATAAACACAGCTGTTACGGAGGAATTGCTGTTTCATTTTCATCCATAGATGCAGTGGTCTTTATGAGTTTTCAAGAGAAAAAGAATGCATGGACCATAAACAGATCTTTCTTGTCTTTTAAGGTGCATGCTGCTCCTTCTACTTACACCTTGGGAAGATAGTTCTGGTGACTCTGATGACTATTTCTGTGTATAGAGTCTGAACTGTGTTTACTGATAGTGTAAACCTATCTCTTTATGGACATAGCAATAGAAACTTTCCCCAAAATCAGCTGTTGTCAATATGAAGCAAGGCTATCTACTGATAAGCACAATGCAGTTGTCTTTGTGCATAGTATGGTTTTGGGGGTTCCATTCTTGATTTTGCCACTTTACTATTTTGTTACTGTGGATTATTTGTGGATTTAGGGACAAGTGCCTGGTAAACTCAACAGATGTTTTTCAATCTATTTCAAAATTCTATTTCAGGTCTGAAAACGAGACCAGTTTCTATTTGTTTTAATTGATCTTTTTTACACAGATCCAGATTAATCAAATTCTTTCTATAAACTTATTCTGGATGTCACACAAGAGCACAAATCAGTGCCTTGAATTTATCTCTTTTTTGGTTTGTTTTGGATTCTCTTTTTTGTTTTAAGCAACCTTGCTTAATGCTTAACCTTGCAATGATTCATTAAATATTTGACCATTAATGAGACTCACAAAAATGCTTATTTTGGGGGAATTTAGGCACTTACAATGCTAGATTTTCTGGGAAAAAATAACATAACAATCATCATGATG
>VZTM01029378.1:11126-22638 GCA_013400555.1 Jacana jacana | reverse complement strand
AACCCAAACCGTTCTATGATACTGTTGGAGAATGTGAACAGGAGAGGGTGTAGAATTGTTATCACACATTTCTGTAAAACAGCGTTCAAGAGTTTCCACAAGTTCCCTGTACTCAATCCAGATTTGAACCTTCTTAAAATTTTCTGTCTGTCTTTGTGTAAGCAGTGTAATTGATGGATGAGAACAGTGTGCTAAACCATTGCTACCAAAAATGTCAACACCACTAAGGGTGGTGTGTAGCCAAAAATCATGGTCGCTGCAGATTAGTTTGAGTGCTTCCTTGCATTTCTCTCCTATAAGTTTTGACATTGACTATAGAGGAAATTTTTGTGGTGTTCAAAAATTTTATTTCACCTCCTTTTTGTTGGGTGTACTTTTACTAAAACTAAACAGAAAATAAATGAACAAAGAATAATTTAAAGCATATAACAAGAATTTAATTTGGGGCTAATCAGATTCTTGGTTTTTAGGAGTCTTGGTAACATTCAGTTGAGCTGAATTCTTGTTGGATAAATAAATATCTTTTTCAATGTGGTTTCTTCAGTCTGGTTTACTGAACACTATGAAAATCCCCTAAGTTTCTAATTTTAAAGAAATCAGGAATTCTACCTCAACTACTCCACGTGCTGGCATTCCACTAAAAATATTCAACTTCCTTTGGTTTAGGTTTTTCAAAGATCATTCATGTAGACTTATTCCCTAGAAGGTAAAGTGGACAAAAAAGTGGTGCTGATGAAACTTAAAGCAATAACAGCTATTGTAACTGTACAAGGGGGGTGGTGCCGGGATAACAGCTTTAAAGCAACTGGAGAACTGCAAGATACTCATTATTTGACAAATAACACGTAATTAGGCCCTTATAGAAGGGCTCAAGAACTTGGAAAATATGGAGGTGAAAGAAGTACAGGTATAAGTTTGAGCTTTTTATTTAATTTGGGAAAAAAAAATCGCATGGCTGTGAAGTAGAATAAAGACTGTATTACTAAGATAACTATATCAGTTATTGCTTTTTAGTATTCCAAAAATGTGTTGCTTTCAATATTTATGAGTTTATTAAAAATGTAATTATTTAATGATTCTTACCAGGAGACCATCAAGGTCAATAGTGTTTTTTATAACACTTTTTTTAACATAGCTGGGAGATAAATAGATTGAAAACTTGCTTAACTCTGTAGATAGCCACAGCCCACAAAATCAGACGAATTAATCATCTTCTGTAAGAAAAACATATGTGATTAGATGATTCATTTTGAATAAATGTCAAGTTTTAAAAAGGAAACAACTTCAGTGTTTCATCTTAGTTGGGATGAAGGATGAAATCTGAAATGCCCACATCTCTCAGGGGAGTACTTTCTCTTCTAAACATTCTGATCCAGATTGCTCAGTGAAGTCTTACAGCTCTACATAGATGCTTTTATGTGCTCTGCTCACATTCTGAGTCATGTGAACTTGCAAGAAAAGGAGGAAAACAACATAGAGTGAATGCTTAATGTCTACACATAGCTCCATGCATTTTTTCTTTTCAATAACACAGATTATACTTTTATGTTTACTCTGCAGAACACTGCCTATGACAGATATATTACAGCACACCAAATAGTTTCTCCCCTGTTTCATGTTCAATGAAAAAGGCACGAAAGATAATGGAAAACTCAGTTTTGAAACAAAAACCACAGCTCTAATGCCAGCATGAAATTTAGAGCTATATGGAGCAAGACAAAATAGAGTATGATAAGGTGTGCCAAAATACAACAAAACATTCATATTGAGATTTTTCTAATTATTTTACATTTATCTAATCAAAACAAACACTGCTGGAAGTGCTCAAGTAGAACAGGGATGATTATTCTTTGAGTCTTGATGCTTAAAATTAGGTATCTAAACCTTTGGTTAGACTCTAAGGAAATCTGGAAGCTAATAATTCTAAAATATGAATTGAATCATGAAAAGTTGAATGCTTGTATATCAACATAGTCATCTTCTTGCTCTAGAACCCACTGAAGGAAATAACCATGAGAATAGCCTCAATCATATACTAAATAAAAAAACATTGCCGTACCCTTGAATTCACTCTAAGTGTTCTTTCTGGAAGATTTGAAAGACTATGTCAGACTAACATGAGGAATATAAAATAATAACTGCTTGTAAAAGAACAAATGTTTGGCTGATGCAGAAATATTAATAGATTGTTCCCACTTAAGTTCAAAACCAGACAATAGTTCCAAAAGCTGCAAGATGGAATAAAAAAAACCAAAACAATTACAGCTTGGATCAGTAGGAATTTTACTGAATTCCTTCAAAAACAACACGCAAAAAAAAATCAGTATAAACCAAAGAATGTCTTAGGATAGTTTTCCTAATGCTACACAAAAATTTGTCTATCCAAAGTGAGCTGTATGTATTGACCTGTACACAGTATACTCTCTGCAGCCTGGTTATTATTGTGTTAAAAACAACTATTGTACATATATATGTATAACAAATCAGAGCAAGTTGTGTAGTGATCTTATTTTGGATTTAATTACAATCAATTAATTGTTTCAGATGGATAACGAATGAGGGATTTGAAAGAAAGACTTGAAAGCCAGGATAGAATTCTAAGCAGCCTGGCCATGCGTTCTTTCAGGTGAGGTTTACTGAAAAGTCATTGCTTTTAGGTTTGAAATGGCACTTCCGCATTCTAACATGAAATGTCAGTCTTTGATGGAAGTGAACTTGGCAAGTATCTCAGAACAGGATAGAAATAAGACCTACGCATCAAAATATGTCTAAATAATCTAAATAATTTTGCTACTTTGTTTGTATGACAGCACAATTTTTCATCCTTTTCCAGCTAGAATTTAATTTTGAAACCATCACACTATTTAATATGCAGTCATACACTGTTTTATGCATAGTCAAACAGATCCACTGGATCAGCTGCTTACATAGTTAAATGGATCCACAGGCGGCAAATCAAAGTGCTTGCCATAATACTGTATTTAATGTTTGAAAATAGACATAAGTTATAGCAGTTTCACATTTCCTGAATTGTTTGTTTAACTCTGCTTTTTCTTAAGTTGCTGTTGGTATACTTTAGTATATTCACAGCATGATGAAACTTGGCTTTGGTTTTGCATGTTTGGTTTAAAGCGAGGTGTCGTGGTTTTGACCAATTGGACAGATGATGACCCCTCCTCCCCCCCCACTAAGGAAAAGAGAGGAGAGGAAAGGATTAAGAGATTCGGGAGTTTAGATAAAAACTAAACTACTTTAATGAAATATCAATAACAATAATATAATAAACAATAAAAAGAAAAATTAAAAAGAATATAAAAGAAAGGATAAAGAAAAGAAAAAAAGTATACAGTCTATACAAAACCGTATCAGGCTCCCAGGACGATGATCACGTCACCAGCAGCACCAGTGAACGTCCCAGGCTGGACTCAGTGACCGGCAGGAGCTGGATCAAAGGCAGATGAACAGACAGGGTCCTCAGACATCGGCCATTGAAGGAAGTAAAAAACTAACAACCCCTTGATCCCTCAGCTTTTTTTTACTGAGCATGATGCGGATGGGATGGAATACCCTAATTGGCCAGTTTTAGGTCACCTGATTAAATTACTTGACCTTGGTTGTTCTAGCAGTAAGTATAAGCAAGGGCCTCTCTGCATACCATCCCTTGGTATAATCAGGTCTTATCACTGTGAGACGAAACACTCTCTGAACAATGTGCTGTTAGTTTCAGACTTTAGTTAGTTAGAGGAGGCCCAGCTAAAAAAGTAAAGCTGCTGAACAGAAAATTGGTTTGTTTTGCCCCAAACCAGGACACGAGGCTACTGCACTGACTGTCATTGTACCACCAAGTTTAGAAAAGAGTGAGAGCATGAGACCGCATTGCACATTAATACTATGCTTTATTTTAAAACTGTTTCAAAGAATGCTTACACTAAATAAAGCTGCACTATAGATAGTTTCTACATTATCTTAGTCTGCTTTTCTACTACAACTAGACTCGCACCTCTACCTGAACTAGTGTGGAATGAGCTACTGGGGTATCTCCATGTTGCATGGATGGGGTTAGCAGCCATGGCTGGGATGATAAGATAAGGACTTACTAATTTTCCTTTATATCCACAGTCTTAGAATACAATATGGTCCTGTGTGAGAAGCAGTTTTAAATAAGGGAATTAATTTTGCTATGCTTTTATGGTTGGTCTAAGCAATTCTCCTAATAGACCTATGCTTTGCTTCTAGCACAGCTTTGAGCATAACATGATATTATTTTGAAGGGTTTTAGACAGTTATCCACTATCTAGTCAAACTGTTGCTGATGCTACTGCAAGCTCCATTATGCCTGGTAGAGCCTCTAAGTAACGTATAAGTACTGGAGCGCATTTGAACTAATATTGTCCCGTTGTTTTGGTTTGGGGTTTTTTGGTTTGTTGTTGTGTGTTTTTTTTCTTTTTTTTCTTTTTTTTTTTCCCCTCTATTTTTTGAGCACTTTCTAATAGAGCTGAGTGAATATATCGCATGAATAACTCATAAATTTTGCCATTCCTTTATTTGCCAAGTCACTGGTCCCCAAATATATCAATTATTTAAACTTATGTGAGAGTTTATTAGGTGAATAAATCTTCATCTCCAGGCAATTTTTAAGAGATGATTAGGAAGATTAGCAAATTACATTGTGTGTATTCTGTTCTGTAGTAGGAGATGTGTACATTCTAACATGACTCGCAAGTTATTTTCAAATACGTGCTGAAATGGTATTTCTTCAGTTCCTTGTTGCTTCAGAGTAGTAAGTTCTGTTTAGTTTCCTATCCTTTGGATGGAACCATTAATGATTCATTCTTCAAACTTTCTCCTCTGCTTCTTCCCTTTTGAATGAAATCTTGCAAAGTACTTTTCAGGAAAAAAACTACAACCAAACCCAACAGGTGAAAAACAGTAAAGCACTTCCTATAGGAGATGTTACCAGTTGCAAAAGACTGAATTCATGTTATGAATGGGACAGCACAATTGCAGGTGGAGTAAGGAGAGGGTTTCTAGGCTTATCCACTTGATTGCTGCCTTGAAATTTGTCTTCTGCCTCTTTGGTGCTTCATAAGTCTCTAATAACAAACGTGTCATAGGTCATTAGCAATTACATGTGCTTGAAAAAAAAGTTTTTGAAAGCAGACATTGTCTTATTCTTAATTATTGACTGAATAGAGAGCTGCTGGGGAAAACCAGTTCTAGTCTGCGTGAAAAGAGACTGTGCTAGAATATATATGTTCACAGAAAAGTGTGAATTAAGTATGCATATTGCACCTGCATTAAAAACCTTGTCATATACTTGGGAACATAATAGTCTTTTATTAAAGCTAATGTGATTTTATATGAATGTCACTTGACACCTTAAGCATCTATACTTATAAGTACAGCCTAATTTATTTTCATATTGTGTACTATGAACTGTCTAAATCAATAAATTCTGAAACTTCAGATGTTGACTTTTTTCTGACTGAAAACAAGCAAATGATTTAGCAGATGTGCACATGTGGAAGTGTGGATCCTGTTCCTAAACGTTGAAAGTTTAACTATACTATATGTATTTTTTTGACTTTTTTTTAGGGAAAGAATACAGTGTATGTATATTCTGTAGCCCACATTGAGCAAGTGAGCACAGCAGGCATATTTCACAGTGAATAGTTTTACTGAATCAATAGTATTGGATTATGTCAGGCAAGCAGTACCATTTATGTTAAAAGAAGTGCATGCTGTGATTTTTCTGAGTGTTCTTTGAAGTTCAGTTGTGTCATCTTCTATTATACTAAAATATTAGACCACCCCTACTGATGATTTGTAATCACTGCTTTCAAATTCACATGTTGATTTATAAAGCCAGATTATCATGTGATTAAGAATGAATAAGAAATAGGAAACTTCTGTTCCCAACAGTGCCCCAGATTTCTTTTGTGACTGCTTAAACAGCTTAGCCTCTCAGCATTCTTTTTCCAATTTAAGCAAAAAGAGGGCATCATTGTTTTCTTTCCTTGTGCAAAAATACAGGAGTAGCATGCCCTGTATTTGTGAATACTAGTAAGGTACTCAGACATGTTAAGGATAAACACATAGATTTCATTTGTAGTGAGCTACAACTACTGATTTGTGACTCCTTTTGGAAACAAAGTACAACAGCTTTTTTCCTGTCGTTTTTCTTCCAAATTGCATTATGTTCATATGAGACTGGGTAATCTTTTTTAAACAAATACCTGTAAATTCGGAAAGAATGAAGAACAAGATCTTTCTCAGCCTGCTTCTGACTCCAATAAAATACCTACATGAGGGTAGGATACACTGCAAAATAAAAGATCTTTTAACTGAATATTTAACAAGCTGTAATGTACTGTTTTTCCTTTTAAAGTAAAGCACTTGGAGAAAATCTCATATTTTTGACAACTCTCAACTTTTCAAATATTATTATACTGGTGAAAATAGTTTTTTTACGTGTAATTGGATAGTATGTCATACATAATTAAAAGTCTGTAATTTTAAGTTAGCTAAGTTTTGGAGAAGAACTAGTTGCATCCTCAAATGGGTTCATTGAGATGTTCAAGATCTGAAGGGTTTTAAGTAACCCTTTCACTTCCCTCATATTAAGAAATGTGTGTCTCTTAACGCTACACACTGTATTACTGGGGGAAGTAAGGTGGTTTCTTGTGAATATCAGAGTTTATAGAGTGATCTATGGCAAAGGAAGGAAAATGAAATAGAATGTATGAAGGATATAAGAATAGAACTTTAATTTTGTCTCAGCAACTACATCATAGGTAAGAAGTATGAACATATAATTTTTTGCATTAGGATTTGCCAACAAGAAACTAGCACACTAGAACTTTTGCATCATCTCATTCCTCTGTATGGAACCAATTGAAAAATGATTAAAAAATAGTTGCGAAGGGAAATGGAGTGATTGGGATGAAAGGGATTAAAGTTCCATATTCCTTGAACTTCTTTCTTTTTTTTTTTTTTTTTTTTTCTGGTTCTGTTTTTCATTTTATGATTCACTCAGATTGTTATAACGTTGTCTGGAAAGACAAAGAAGGATTCTGGCTGAGTAGTACTGTGGACTAACTGATATGCAAGACAGTGACAATGTTTCCCAACTCAGAAATGCACTGCATTCTTTATCATATCTAGTTGTTGCAATATCCGTAGGAACCTTTGATTAAATTTATCTCCTAAAGAAGTGGAAAATTCTGCAACATCAAAGTCACAAAAATAATAACCCAGAATACTTGCTCCATTTAATATTCCTTGTGGTGTTCTGGGACAGGCTGATTGGTCCCAAAGAGAGATGGTGTAAGATATGCCTATAAACCTTATAACCTTATATATTCTCCTCTTGTTCTCTAGAACTGCAAGAAATGTCTCTTAACCTGGTGTTCACAGAATTACTTGCTCCAATGTCAGTAAATGCTTTCTTTGAAGAACAGGTTCCCTCATAGTCTTAGTAAAACTTGGGATGGAATCAGGTATACGATAATATATATGTCTAGAAGTGAATCAGGTTACGCATCAATGTATACCAATTTAAAGTTGTGTTCCAGACATGCAATCACTGTTTAGATAGGCTTATTCCCTAGCAAAACTCACTTGAAAACAAGCAATAATATTTCATCTTCATGACACAGAATTGTAGGAGAAATGGCACTCTAGTTCTGTAATGATCAGACAGTTCATGGATATTTACAGACTGGATGGAGTATTTGAACAAACCTGATGTTCAAGCAGAGCCGCAGAAGTCTGAGAGGCTTTGAAAAATTTTTGTGAAGTTTCATTCCTATAATGATACAGAACATAAACAAAAGGATGATATTTTTCATTGCAGCTTTCTGTGACTCTTCAAAAAATGTTTTAATATCTTGTTGATCCAACTTGTCCATTACTACACAAGTGAATTTTTNTACACAAGTGAATTTTTATTTGTGGGAGAAAAGGTGATAAACTGCAGTGATGGTGGCTATTACCTATTTGCCAGTGTGCCTCAGCCTCAGGTTAGATGCACTCCTGTTGGGCGTTTGTTGCTGGTGGTGTTATTTTAACAAGGTATCATATAGATCTACTTAGACCTTGCAGGCGACTGGCTTTTGGAAAGTGCAAAAATATGTAAGGGAAGATAGAGGCCCTGACAGAACTTCTTAAAAGTAAATTCAGCTTAATGAGGCTGATACAGGGTGCTTGCTACTTTATCAATAAAATTTCAACATCTATGCATTCTGTAAAATAAGTTAAATGATTATTTTCTATTCTTTCACAANTAATACCTAGTCCTCATGAATTAAGTTTCTCACTATGGCCTTAGTAAACTTTTTCATGCAAAAGAAATTTGCAGTTTTCTAGATAAACAGAGTATGATATGTCCAGCTTAATACATATTTAAATACTCAAGATTGAACAAGCTGCTAAATTATGAGATGTAATGTATTAGCACTTTTACTTCCAACAGTGAATATTTTCAGCTGCGAAGTTTTCAGGTTCTGTGCTAAAACACTTTTCTTTTTCAGTTATTTATTTTAAATAATTTATTCAATTAAGCCAGGACTTAAGGTAGAATTACTGTTCTTGTTTAAATATATTAAGAAAAAAAAACCAAACTCGTTCCTCCTTTCTTACCCTTTCTACAGCTTCCTTTTCTTTAGAGTGCAGTACTAAGATTCCCCAATAGATGCCCTAAGAGATCTCTCATAAACATCATGACTAAGTACTGAAATTAAGGCTCTTCAGTTTTCTCTCTTTGTGTTTGTGTGGATTTTTTTTTAATAGAGTCTGTGTTATCCGCTGTCGAGTAGTATTATGTTTTCAGATTTCAATGATAATGAATAATTAATTACTTGATCCCAAACAAAGTCGAAAAAGGCTGCATGATAAGAAATTAAATATTTATCCTCATTTCTCAGTTATTTTTCAAAGTAAATTTTAACGTGGATCTTAATTCCATAGCATATTATCTCTTTGCTGTTTAATCATTTATTACTTTATATGCACGTATTCACAAGATGAGAATGGGGGCAGCATCATATTGTCAGAATCATTGCAAAGTTGATACACACTGAAATGAACATATAGCTTTCATTTTATTAGAAATACTGCAGAAACCTAAAGACCTAACCCCAGAGATTTGCCCACCCACCACCCTCTGATTTTGCATCTGTTGTGTTGTGTTATACATTTAAGTTATTTTGATGCATTTCAAAACTAAGTTTCTCACATGTGAACGCTATTGCATATTCCTTTTTTTTAAGGAATTGAGCCCTTTTGTGAGAACTTGCTTTGAGGAGATAGGGGTTAAACCCTAATGTGCCTTTATGATCCCTTTGTCATGTGGGAGATCTCCTGTGCCAGATGGTTGGTACAACCTTTCTCCAAGCNCATCTTTCATTAAAACATTAAGCAGAAGTTGAGTGAATTAAACTAATAGAAGATGAGGGAAAGATGTATGTGTCCAAACCATGCTCTGTGTGTGTGGGAGAGAGATTTGGAGAATTATTCATGCCATCTCATGTCAGAGCAGGCTGAGAGATCTTTTGCTGTCATCGACTTCAAGCTAATCAATGATCTTCACCAGTAACAGCTGCACTGAAGGGGCAGCTGTCTTCTTCCAATAATAATAATAAAAAGGAATAATCTGTTAAAAAGAAGTGGAAATTAAACCCTATAAAGGACAGTACTTTGGACTGCATATTTTGAAGCCAGATTTCCTTATTGCTTGAATGTATACCATTGCCTGAAACTAATTTTGTTATTAAGCTATGAATAGAAGTGCATTTAAAAAGAGTTGCATATTCTTGATTCAAAGGAAAAAAATTGTGGGGGCGGGGGTGTGTGTGTTAGTCGTGTTTACTACTTCCTGTCAGGTTAGCTGGGACAACAAATTAATTGATACTTGGTAGTATCAGATTTTAACATTCTGATTTCCTTAGTAACTTCATAATTCTATTAATAGGAATTTTTCTCATTTTGCATCTTTGAAGCTATAACACAGAAAAAAAGGCTGTGGTGTTGAGTTTACGGATGGTAAGTGGCACATAGATCATAGAATAGGATCATAGAATCATTTAGCTTGGAAGAGACCCTTGGGATCATCGAGCCCAACCATAAATGGCACCAAGCCATTCAGAAGTTACTGGAATATTCTGCAGAGTGAATAACACTGTAAGTCTGTGAAATTTCCTATTTCTTCCTTACTGATTGCTAATACAAAAATCCAAGCACAATAGATGATTTTAAATAGCTTTATAAGTGCTAGCAGTAGAAAAGCCAATAGAAGAAAAATAGCCACTTCTGAAATACTAATACTCTCTAATTCTGCATTCATTTTGCATGCAATGCTGCTTACAAGGTAAGAAACCCTTTCTCCAGAATTATTTGTGGTAGGGAAGGCAATCCAAGTTAGTCAAAGTGATTATTTTAAATTCAGTGAGTTATAGATAGGCTGTAAAGTATGAGAGCAAATGATTAGGCAAGTACTGAATGGGTTGCTAAACAACTTTTATTGTGTTTTATTTGCATCGACTTTCCCTTAATATATTGAAGCTTTATCTTCTCTTTGACTTACCTAAAGTTTCCTACCTGTTTATGTATTCCCTGTATTTATGAGAGCCCCTCATAAATATAAAATACAGAATCTTTATTATTAATACATATAATCTTAACAAGCATAACACAGTTTTGAAGTTCTATGTTTCTCACCTTTACAAGAAAACAGTACTTATTGCACAGCTTCTCTGCCCAATGTAAGAATGGCAAAGGCTTCAAATACAGTAATTCAGGCAGAAAATTAAAACCAAGGAAGCTAAGCACATGGGACTCCTAAGTATACTAAACTCTGAAGATTATGTAGCATACTACATGAGATCTACCTTGTTATGGAAACCAGAAACATACTACTAAGCATCAGCAGTCTCTCTGGATTAATTAATTGTTGAAGAAGAATACATTTTCTATTAAAATAATGTACATTGGCCTGCACTACATCAAGTAAAGTGATATCCCAGTGCAATACTCTGGATAAAAATGTTTCAGCTGCAAACACTCATGATGTAATTCATGGTTCTCAAAATACTGAAAAAAAAAATTAGTTGACTTTTTTTTTTTTTTGTGGAAAAAATAGAACAAATAATACACAAAATGGAGCTCATAAACTATATTCAATAAGCATAAAACGGAAAGCTGTCAGGATAGATTAAGCAAAATTTAATTTCTAACAGTCACCTGCAGTATCTGACACAAAGTTAAATTAGAGGAAAAAAATAGAAAGAGTATGTGCTACAAATACATCAAAGTCATTTTAATTAAATATGAGCTTTATAAACTGAACGTCCCAGTGAGTGTCCAAAGAAGAAAGATGAGCATGAACAGATATACACAATCAAAAATGTAAGAATCTCAAGATACCATAATGTATTATGCTGTTTTGTCATTAATTACACTTGAATTTAGGAGTTCAAGTCCTCACTAGATACAGAGATTTACAGATTAATTTTTT
>VZTM01029373.1:0-31151 GCA_013400555.1 Jacana jacana | reverse complement strand
AGATGAACATTTTTCAGGATTCGAACACTGGGATACAGGACTACCAGAAAGCTATTTTCAGCAATGCAGAAAAAGAGATATCAAGGTATGGGTCTGATTATTTGTTCATTGGTCAGGATTTCTCAGGGTGGTAGTTTCTTGGGTGGTGTTTTATTTTTTCTTTCTCAATTCTGTACTTTTGTGGATACTGTCTGTCTGAAGAAAAATGATCATTATATGGAGAAGACAAACAGCTCTTCTAAACTGGAAACATGCAGGTATATGAAAAAAGTATTCTTACGATACACAAATACCTAAAATATAACCAATAAAGATAAAAAATAGTACAAAATCCACTTCTCTGATTTCAGTTTCTGATGTATATAATCAATATACATGAATATTAATGACTGTTTACAGGTACAGTATTTCATACAATTAATATGAACTTGACATTTAATAAAACATGTTATTGGTTATACGTAGTTATGATATGATACATATTTTTACACACACACAGAATTACATAATGCTATAATAAGGTCAATAATGCTATAAAGATTCAAGATCAAATTGGAATATAAAGAATAATTGAAAAACTTTACTAAAAATACTAGTTTTCATCATGGTTTTTGTACATTTGAGTTTGACTTTCTAATAAATGCCATGGATAAGTACACATGAAACAAAATTATATGACTGCTGGCCACATCATATTCTTTCTGCAAAATCCATTCCAGAATTCAGAAAATTTCTCCCAGAATTTACAGTAAGATAGCTTGAAAGTCTGCAATGATTAAACTCACAATTTTGTCTCAATTTCTAGCACAGAAGTAACAAATACTACCTTAGGAAGAGCATCACATTTCAAGTTTTCCCTAAACAAGATTTATGAATGCAAGAGTAAAAGTTACATTTTAAAATATGTTAAAAGTTTCACATATTAAAGTGATAGCTTAGACTTTAAGCTAAAACAACAAGTCACTGAAGATTTGAAATTTCAAGAAGTTAAACTCTCTTCAAAAGAAACTAGACAAGAGAATATTCCAGAATTGTGAATTTCTTTTAGAGTTAACTGCTGTTGAAAAGAGTGCAATAAAAGTTATTTCCTTCGTGCTGGTTAACAACAAAGGTTTTCAAAAATCACCTCTGTTTTTCTTTCCATGAAGAATGAATGCTTGGTCCAGATCGTACTGATATTAGTTGAAATGTTGCTCAGTTGAGTTTTGGTTTAGCTCTCTGAATTAGTGTAATAATTTGTAATGGATCCAAGCAAAAATGTATGAAACATCAAGCTTGTTCACTGAGCTAAACATCTTCATTCAAATACAGACTAGTTTTTATAAATATTATTTATGTTATTTGTAATTATGTACATGTATATTTAAAGAAAGATATTTAATCTACCTTCACTTTGCATTCTGACTGTCTAGGATACTCACTAATGTACTTTTTCACCAGCCCAACAGAAGAGTAAAGCAAAGCAAAGGCTGTAAAACACTGATAGATCAGTCAGTCAGGTTTAAAATATTACAGCGTCAATCATTAATCAGCCAGTTTAAGCATAGCACATTATTCTTTTGAATGGTAAATGTTGTTAGCAAGTTAACCAAGACATTATTAGAATATTTATTTTCACTTATTCAGTTTAGGTCTCCCATGTGTTATTTCACAATCCCTTGGGTGTGAGAGGAATTTAAACCTCTGTGGCTTATTTAGTTTGTTTATAGAGCTAAAACTTCTCTTCTGTGTGTCTACGTTACCTGCTTAAGAAATTACCATTCTGTGAAATTAAAATTAAAAAAAAAACAACAAGTTTAAAACAGATGTAAAATTATTGCCTGAAGTATGTTACAACATAAATACATCATGAAAACCATACTTTTTACATGCACATTTTTCTGGAAACAAATTATTTTATTTTCTGAAGCCAATTTTTGCTGTCTTTCACATAACCTGTAAGCTTCATAAAGGTAACATAAAAAAAAAAAAAAAGGATATTTTATTTAGAATTTTTCTCTCAAATATATAGGCAATGAGAAGTGTGTAAGTAGACTTAAAAACCTGTAGCTAGAATATGCCATGTATGATATGAAGATGTTGATAAATTTTGTGGACAAGTAATATACAATTCCTACTTTTTATTAGTTGGCTTTTAACTTCACAATGAGCTTGCATTACTGCAGCTGCATTTTTGATATTTTCACTTGCTGTTGGCTTTTCTTTGGAAAATATAAATTTAGAGGTAAGTAATACCCTAAATATGTATGTTTCCTTGAACCTGTGAGCACTAGGGTCATTATTTAGATATCTAATTATATGGAAATTAGTGCATACATATGCATATTGTGCACTAATAGCACGCACTAATTGTAGATTATGTATGTGTATGTATGCAATAATGATGCATTATGTATATATTTTTTATATATAACCACTCTACATGTATATTTATGGTATATGTATATTTATGTGTGGTATATATATAGTATGTACATGAAAAGCTATATAGATGTATATATATATATTTGTGTGTGTGATAATAAATAGCTGAGTGCTCAGCTGCCCTTATAATTACTTGCATAAAACAGTGCTAGACTGCAGAGTTGCCTTGATAAAAAAGTGATCTTATTTGTAACTCAACCCTTCTTAACTTGTAGATCATAGAATCATTTGGGTTGGTTAAGACCTTTAAGATCATCAAGTCCAACTGTAAACCTAACCCTGACAAGTGCACCACTAAACCCTGTCTGTAAGCATCATATCTACATGTCTTTTAAATCTCCAGGGATCATGATTCTACCACTTCCCTGGGCAGCCTAATTCAATGCTTGATAAGCCTTTCAGTGAAGAATTTTTTCCTAGTATCTAATCTAAACCTCCCCCAGCATAACTTGAAGCTGTTTCCTCCTGTCTTATTTCCTTATAATTGGGAGAAGAGACTGACCCCCACCTCACTACAACTTCCTTTCTGTTTGTTGTAGAGAGTGATCAGGTCTCCCCTCAGCCTTCTCTTCTCCAGGCTGAATGACCCCAGTTGCCTCAGCTGCTCCTCATAAGACTTGTGCCCTAGACCCTTCACCAGCTTTTTTTTTTGGCCTTCTTTTGACAAGCTCCAGCACCTCAATGTCATTTTATTTGTGGTAAGGGACCCAAAAGTGAACACAGTGTTTGAGATGGGGCCTCACCAGTGCCAAGTACAGGGGGACAATCACTTCCTTAGTCCCGCTGGCCACACTGTTTCTGACACAAGGCAGGATGATGTTGGCCTTCTTGGCCACCTGTGCACACAGCTGGGTAATAGTCAGCCAGCTGTCAACCAACACTCCCAGGTCCTTTTCCAGTGGGCAGCTTTCCAGCCACTCTTCCCCAAGCCTGTAGTGCTTCATAGGATTTTTGTAACCCAAGTGCAGGACCCAGTACCTGGCCTTGTGGAACCTCGTCCCATTGGCCTCAGCCCATTGATCCAGCCTGTCCAGATCCCTCTGTGAAGCCATCCTACTCTCAAGCAGATCAACAGTCCTGCCCAATTTGGTGTAGTCTGCAAACTTACTGAGGGTGTACTCAATCCACTTGTCCAGATCATAGATAAAGACATTAAACAGAATTTGCCCCAATACCGAGCCCTGTAGAACACCATTTGTGACGAGCTGCCAGCTGGATTTTAACTCCATTCACTAGAACTCTTTGTGCCAGTTTTTAACCCAGCAAAAGTAGGGTCACCCAAGCCACAAACAGACAGCTTCTCCAGAAGAATACTGTGCAAAATGCATGCAAAAATTGTTTTTGCGTGATTCTTTCTGAAAATGAGATGTTTCCTCTTGTTCTATACAAAAAAGTGTATCAGAATGGGAGCTAGTATTGTTGATGCTTCTCAGCAGTTACAGCAACATCCAATATTTTATTGCTGTGTTACTTGCTAGTTATTTGTATTCAAACCAAGAGAAATTGCTGAGCAGCATAAAATAGCTCTAGAAGGTCTTTAGGCAAGTGTAGAAGATCCCTTTCTAAATATAAGGAGAACAAAGCTATGTACATGTACTGCAGTCCTCAATACTTCTTCCAAGAGAGGGAGTTAAGACATCTGTGTGGACAACAGCAGAGAGCATAGCTGAAACTCTGCTTGTAGAGATTTACACAGCCTGCCCTGCTCCTGACAAGATCCTGGGGCAGTTTTTTGGTAGGACACAGGTATGAAGATAAATGAACTTTCAAGACGTCCACCCTCACATGTACTCGGAATTTTCTCCTGAGCTTCTTGCAGATGTAGGTTAGGATTTGTCACAGTAAACAACAGATGTGAAGGTAACTTTTACTTTTGAAAGATTTCTGTTAATTCACTCATTGGGTTTAAATATCCAGAGTTTGTTAGATTGCCTTTAAACCACAAAGATATATTATTTGGATGGCTTTTCAGATCTCCTTGATTTTTTGAAAGATTTTTCTTCCTAAGGCAAACAGCAGACACACCTTTATTTCAGCAAGAGTTTTTGTAAGGGTCTGTTGAGGTTCAGTCTGTCACCAGCACACTAAAAAAAAAAAAGTGGAATTTGAAGAAAGGCATTCTAATGAGTCCTTTTTTGTCTTCAGCCAGGAAAGTTTTAACTCACATGGCAGTATTAATCTTTTCATCGATGTAGTCTAACAAGTTTGCTAGTCTAACCAATAAAGTAAACAGGCTGAAATCTGGCAGCAAGGCCAGCTGGTGTGAAATGGTCTGTATCCATACAATTAAATTCATTTAGACTGGAAAAGACAGTGGTGGCAGGCAAAATAAGTATCGGGAATAGTGCCCTGCAAGTACTCATTCATGAACCTTGCACAGAATTTGTTTGGGAGAGTGATATTTGTTTCACTTAGTAGCCTGCCAAAACTCTCCTATCAATAGATGGTCAAGTAAGAGGACTCAAATCTGATCTCTTACATTAATAAATTTGCTAGTACAGACACAGCTGCAGTACTGCAAACACAGTACTATCAGCACTATCTGTACTACTGTACTAACACAGTAACATCACATTTAAAACTAACTTACAAAATAATGACTTCTACAAGACAATAACTTCAGTCAGTAAAAAGCAGAGTTTTGTGACTGATTTAGAAGGAGGGAAAATGCTATGTTGTTTTTGGCTGGGGAATTGAATGTGTGTATTTCAACATTTATCCCTTAAATAAAAAGTTAATTTTTTCCCCTGTCAGTATTGATTTACCTGCTTTACCTGAACCAATGAGCTGTTAGTATTTAGCAGGAATCTTTATCCAAGCACTAGAAAAACTTGCAAGTGCTACTTGTGATTATTTTAAAATAGTCCATACTCTGATCCTATTTTGCAGTGTCTTGGCTCTTTCATAATCTTCCATTCCATTTTAGGACACCATCTAAAAAATGTTATAAAAAGCAGCACTGCAGAACATATTTTTTCCCAAAAGAGAGCTGACTTTAATGTAATTAAATCAACTGCATAGTTGCTTCCAAAATATGGATTCATTCCCAAAGTACAAATTTCAGAGAAAATGCCACCTCTTAAATCAGTTGACTAAGTTTTTCATGCCTTTTTTGTCCTCATTAGTAGCCGGAATATCAGAGTAATCCAAAAACTGTTCAAGCTCTAACTGAGCTGTTTAAAAGAAAGCATTTTGCTGTCCTTTATGAAAAGTGTTTTGTGTCTAAGAGGTCAATTTAGATTTCTCCAAGTGTTGCTAATGAAGCAAAGTTGTTAACAATTGCACTTAGTTTCTTTCAACTTCAAGAATGAGGACAGAATACAGATGAGTCAGAATCACTTCAGAGTGTGTATGACACAATTTAGCCTGCAGTGGTCAGAAATGTTTAACTTTATTTTTGTAGAGGTGACACAAATCACTGTGACACTTCTGATGTGGAGAGAAGAGGAAAGGAGAGAATTTCCTGGGTAGCATTTGTCTGAAGAAGTTTCACACTTAGCCTGACAGAAGGTCCCACCAACCGTGAGTACCTCTTTGACCCAAAATCCTTCTATCCTGCTGGAGTCCCAAGACCTTTAAAGAAGGACTCAACCCCCTTGTAAATAAAAATAGACGTAATCTTATCTTTTTGCTTTCCAGTGATAGCTTAGTTTTGTTTTCCCCAGTTCACTTAAAGGCAACGGAGTTTTTTCAGTAAAGCCATTGACCTGAATTGCAGTAATTTCCCCAGACAAGTTAAATATTGAAATTGGAGTTGTTCAGCAGTTGGTGCACATTGGGCTAGATTTATGTGGGATCCTCATTCAGCTGAGTCCTACTTATCGATAAGCTTTCTAAGTCTGGGGTTACCTTCTCCTGTGTCTTCCTCTGTGCAATGGTGATTGTGAAGCTTGATTGCCAAGTGTATGCCTAGGTTGTATACCAGAAGATGAAATGATCGCTGTAAAGATTAGAGGTATTTTATGTTCTAGATTTTGTTAATATATATTCAGTATAAAACTTTTAATCCAATTGCTCCCCCTTCCTCACCCCTAGTCCTATCTTTAGTTTGTTGGATATTAATTTATTTCTTTGGATTGAAAACTTTTGGCTTTCAAATATGAAGGTATATGATTTTTTTTTTCTCTTTTATACTGGCAGAGACAATTTGTAGCTTTATTCTTTTTCAAATACTTTTAAAAATGTGATTGATATTTTGCATGACAACTTTCTCTTGAAAGGATATATCCAGCTTTTATACATCATATATCTACCTATGAATTTATGTAAACTAAAACTAAAGAGTGATTTCACTTCTTATTTAGAAATATTTTCAGATGTAAGAAATCTTAATTAAAAATTTTTCCTTCCAGAAGAAAACATTTATAACTCTCTAATCCATTTCCTTCTGAAAACTTATATGAAGTACTTGGCACAGGCCTGTATGGTGACCTGGAATCTAGATTCCTGGAAGTTTTAACCCCTATTTTTGTAACCAGACACAAAACTCTAAAGTGTTGGAAAGTGTAACTTGTACTCATGAATTATTACCACGGTAAATTATGGTGTTTGATACCACATTGCATGTCAATCTACAGTGAATTATTATGTGTTTATACTTTACCCCATATTTTGTTTTCCCTGTCACCATTACCATTTGCCCTGGAATTTCAAACCTCTTGTCTTACAGCTCTGCTGTAAATATTTGACCTCTCATTCTCTCATTTGTCTGTTTTCTCCCACTGGGTCTTTTCCTTTTCTCATAAAACTCAGCTGGGGAGACGTCAGGCCATTGAGCAATAGCCTGTCATGGATGGCTTGCTTGGGCTCTGCTGTGCAGTGCTGCCCCTCAGCAGTTCGTATCCTGACAGAGGATGCTGCCAGTGTGGCAGGCTCCAGGCAGAGGGGGATTTCCTCAGCATTACAAGAGAGGACCAAGGTCCTTCTGCAGCCAGCTCTTACCAGGGAGGGACTACTAAACAAGGTAGATGCTGTAGCACCTTGCCCAGTTGTAAAATCTAAGTGTAAAATCTGCTTGTGACAACAGCTTTCAAAATTTGTTCTCCCCAGGTGAAAAAATTACACCACTTACAGCCTTTGAGGAATAGTAAGAACTTTTCATTCCCCCATGCATTCACCTCTGTTGCATTGCAGACTGTCTTGACCTTTAAAAATAAGATTACAAAAGCAATAGGCCAATAGCCTAGAGGACTTCTGCAATCCATATGTATATTCATTCTGCTTTGGTTAATGAAACGCTTGGAAAAAGAATGAAGGTGAAGGTTCAGATAGTTTCTTACCAGACATTATATCAATTTTGGGAAGAATATAATCTGCAGTAGAAGACCCAAAGAAAGATACAATACAATACAGCCATTTGGAATGGTATTTTCATTATTACAGCATGTATGTTAGATCACAGATTGGGCACATATAACATAAACAAAAATTCAAAGTGGTACACATAGGGAAAAATATTCCACAAAACAAAGCAAAAAAACCCAAACCATCTCTCCACAATAAATAATAAATATAAAAAAAATATCTATCTTTTGGTAGCATTTGTTGCCTAACAGCAAAACTTTTGTTGAATTAGCTTTTAAATGGTCAAGATCAACTTGGTTCTTTCCGACCCTTGCATTGCCTCAGTAGAACAAGACACACGTGGTAGCTGCTCGTGAAGGTTGTGCTTGTACGAGCCTTAGAGAACATCCTGCCCTAGATCATTCCCTTATTTAGTTAAACTCATTGTATGGCCAAAGTTTTACAGTTCTGTTCCAGAGCCAATTTCCAGCACTTTTTTTTTTTTTAATACATAATATACTCATTGCCTCCTTTCAGGCTATCTTTAGTTCCCAAGACCAGAGAAAGCCTCTTATTTTTCCCATTACACTGACTCTGTTACTTGCCTTTAAATTAACGGGCCCTGTGTTCTTACGAGGCTTTCTTTGTATCCCTCAGTGAATAACTGAGGATCTGTGTTTCCTTTTGTTTCTATAAGATGATTCTCTTCAGTAAGACTTGTTCCCTCCACTCAATACACAGGTTTGGAGCACATGATAAAATTGATTGTCCTGACTGATCCATCATATGCCTGTTATTATAAATTCGTATTAGCTGCCTAGGTCAGCCACTGGTGAAAGCTCCTGGAAGAAGCCATTTACTCTCTTTACTTTTAGTTTTTATGAAACAGTTCTTCTTTATTGCTGCCATGTGGAAGTCACTTCTCTCATACCCCAAATGTGACAGGGAATATCACCAGCTAAACCATGTATCGGAGTGAAGTGAACCTCACCTCCCCTATCTGAATTGAGAAAGAAAAATGCTGATGTGTCAGACATACTGTATTTTATTGTAGTTTCACTACAGTGGAGGAAGTGAGCTCTTAAAAACTCTCATACAGATACCATGCCATCAGTGTGTACATGATCTCCAAAGATTTTCTACGTCTATTTCACCATAGGGTTTTATGGGAAATTTAGTTGGAAAATGGGCTGCAAGCAGGCATATGCTTTCTTCACCAAATAAAATAGTGATGTTGAAAACTGCAAGTAGAAGTTTGCAGCTCATAACAACATCTCCATAGAAGTAAGGCTTCAGGAAAACTGATTAAATAAATATTATTACACTATGATCATTTAACAAAAAAAGTTTGTTAAATATTTCTGCTAAATGAAAAGTTGCTTTATGTAAGAAAAAGAAATGCAGATACAGACCAATTCATTTTCATGTAGCTAGGGGAAATAATTAAAATTAGAACTATAGAAGATTAGAAATTCATGGCAAATCCTGGATCTAAATGAAATGCATTTTGGTATGGAGCTCTCAGTCTTTTATGAAATTTGCATTGTGAAGAAGTCTATAAGCAAACTATGTTTCTACATTTATCTTTAATTATACTGCAAGTTTCATTTGAATATCAAATCAGTAAAAATCAGGAGGCTTAATTTATCCATTTCCTTGATAATAAGTTGTCAAACAACTATGATAACAGTTACATTTTGCTGCAATATTTGATAAATTCTGTAAAAAATAAGTGGTCTTACACAAAACTTGTTTTTCAGTTTTTTGAACTCACTTAGAAGTCATTAACTTCAGGCAACAGACAAAGTTGCTGAGTAGGCTTGGAATGCAGATAATCATCATTTGTCTAGGCTTCACTCTACTATTAGATTACAGTCAGCATGAAAAATAAAAACAAAAAAAACCATGAGGAAAAGGCATTTGACCACAAGACTTAAATATTCACTTCTTTAATGCAAATCGAGTAATTTCTGGGTGTCATTAATTTGGAGGCACTTCTAAAGTTACATTTAATCTGATTTCCTCCACCAGTACAAGATTTTTCAAATAGTTGTTTCCAAGTTCATGGCTGCTTACATCTCAATTAGCCAGAAGAAGAGATCAAGTGGACATGCAACCACATACACAAATATTTCTTAATTCTTTTCCTCTGTGAACCTTACTCCAGGAGTGAACAGGAACCAGGGATCAGGAAAGTTAGAGAACTTAATATCTTCAGTTTTGCAGAAAACTGAGCATTTCACAAGCATGCTTCAAATTTCACATAAAAGAGAGAATTCCATATTGTGGGATGAAAATTTGGCTGAAAAGCAGTATTCAGTGCTAAAATGTCAAAATGCCGTTTGGGACACAGCCAGGATTCCACCAGGGAGAAGAAAAACAACCAGGATTTTCACTGAGCAGCTGTGGCCAAAATGGAAAGCATTAATAATGGACTGAATTTATGAACACATGGATTATTACATGAAGTTAATCACTTATTATGGGTATTCTTACTCCCAACTCCAGCCCTTTCCGTGCAAGTTTTAACCTTCCCTCCCAAAAGTTCTTCCTGGACACTCTGAATGGGTCAACGTAAAAATAAAAATTGAAGGAAAAAAAGTCTCTAAAAGTTTAGAAAAGTTGTCAGAAAAACTCCACATGAGTGTACTGTGCCCTACCATTAGGACATAGGTGGAGTTTAACCATCACAGTGAAGTTCTTTCGGCACTGGATTAGCCCACAGTCTAACTGAGGTGGACTAGCCTGCCAGTATATGTTAAAGAAGCCTAAGGCTTATTCTTACTTATATGGGATACCAATTATCCTAAAGGCTCAAAGATCACCTGGAGATCATTGGAGTTCATAACCCCCGTTCCCTCAGCACGGGTTACAGCTGGGAAAAGTGACATCAATTTTTTCCCAGCAGATTTTCCCCAGATCTCTTACGTAATACTGATACTTCCATTGCCAAGTGTCTGAAGTAGCATGGTGTTCTAAACTAGCAGATCTGCAAAAAAATTAACTGGAACACAGCTAAGAACTGCAGCAAACTGATTTTTCACTTTGGCTTTTGAGGTGCTGACCATAACAGGTGGAAAAAGGGGTAGCTATCCTCAGACAAGTTCCATGTCCAAAAGACAGCTTGCTCAGCCCACTGGTTAGAGATCCACCCACTAAAATTGCTTATTTTCAGTAGAAACGAAAAAGCCTAAAGTGATGCAAAGCACAGAGTTTGCTGCAGTGTGTGACTTACTGAGCAAAGCTGCCCTCCCAAGACTGGTGGCCACAGCTCCAGGCATCCAATGGAGTGTCTGTTAAAGTTCTCTCTCAAGACGAAGTATGCTCAGACTTCCTGCAGAATAAACAGCCTATTCAGACTGCCGACTTACTGCATGCACCATTTGTACTTCATTAATTATTACTATTCATGTTTTAATTGTTATGATTTTACAGTGCCCAAGAGGCATGTAGAGTTTTTGTCATCTGTTAAAGATACAATTAGAAGAACTAGACTCAAAGAAGCAGCAGAGGCAGATGGTATATTGGCAGTTAAATTTATAAAACTTCTCTCAAGTCTCGCCAGTAAGCAAAATAGATTTTAGATATTTTTGCCTTTTTTTTCTTTTGCTTTTTTTGCCAACACTTTATTTCAAGATGAGTTTGCTGAAGTCAAGAGGGTAGAGAAGGACATGATTGTGTTTCTTAAGAGTTTTGACATTCAGAAAAAAAACAAGAAACAGAAATTCTTTTGACTGAGTCAGAAATCATTTATTCATATGTTCTTGCCACAGAGAAACCTCCATTAGTTTCTAAACCAAATAATATGTGCCATGTGTCCAGCTTCTCTTTTCTGTCACGTTTCTAGTTAACCTTGTTAACTGGGTTAGTGGAAAAACACTGGTGTAATGTAACACAGGCAGTGACCTGCCAGATGACCTATGCAGATCAGATGAAGAATATCAATTTCAGGGTTGATTGGGGTGTGAATAAGACCACTACTGCTAATAAAAGCTAGAGCTTTATATAATCACAGCCCTCACAGCAAAGCAGTAGCCTTTCGAGGTACTGGGAGCTGATCTGAACTGCAGGTGAGAGTGCAAGTGCTCGCATACCGGAAAGAAAAAAAATGTTGGCTGAAAGGGCAAACAGTAAGGCTGCCAGAGAGCTAGGATTACCCGTTTAAATGACATTTTGGGTCAGGAAGCAGCTGGTCTTAAATAAGCAAATACAGCTTAGAAATGAGTATTGTGCTCTGTAAATATGGCAATATACAGGAGTTAAAGGATTTAAAGTCCAAAAACCTGTGAACATTTAGGAAAAATTACTTTACAGTTCACAAGTATTAGATGAATGAAAATTGTCCCAAAAAACGTGTTTTTGATATAGGATACGTTGAATACACTTAACCCCCGGGCTGTGGGCCAGATTCTGCCAGCTTATATGTTAGAAAGTTTTGCAACACCCAGATTTCCCATGTGAAGTATTTGAAGACTCATTGAAGCTGCATACTGAAGTGCTTGTTTCAGGGACACGCTACGTTGTGTGTCCCTGAAATGCGATGCAATTGCAGTTCAGACAATGCAATGTTTGCATTGTCTCCTTCCTCTCTCTCTAGCACCTATAGGGAGCAAATATTTTATCCTGCACATTTCTACCCAAGAGCTGCAAGCTGTGCTGCCTGCACTGCGGAGCGGGGCCAGACGTGCTCATGAGAATGTTCTCTCACTAGCCTCCAGTGTGTTCACTACACCTGGTGGAAACGCATACATTTCAGATATTTTGGGAAAGTGGAGAAAGAAAAAGAAAAGATTTCTGAATTAAAAAATCTTTTCCAGCTACTTTATTAAAAACAACTGAAAGTTTTAAAATATTTTTAAATATTCTGAAATGTAAGAAAGGAGTAGCTTGTTTCAGAAAAATAAATCAGTTGTATTTTTCCCAACCAACTCATTGTTCCAGGCAATGGGAGGATTATGTGCTGTACTGGAGAGGAGAAACTATTACTAGTGATGTGATTAGTTTATAAGCCCCAACAAAAGCACCCCCAACATTATCAGTACATTAATCTGCTTTCTTCCTTCAAAGGAGTCAAAAGCACTATTAGATATGCAGAAACATATTTAAACATATCTAAAGAGTTCAACTTCCTAGTGCATTTATGTAGAAACATGACTAGGAACCTGCATCATTAAAGATCCCTGGGTCCTCCACTCTTTTTCATAAATTTATGGTCATCATCTGAAAATTGGCATACCTTTTGTCTATATCATTTCCATTCAAAAGCTGTCTCCATTGCTTCTCAATTTGCTATACCCATGTTACAGTTTTGCTTAAATACCTCATGTCCTGCCCTGCTGTTTATACCTCTGTTTTGCTGTTCTCAGACTTCTCTTTGCTGACGGACTTTTCATTTTTTTCAATGTCTTAAGTATAATTAAAGGAATTATTTAGGCAGTGTATTAATAATACATGATAAAGTAAAAGAAAAAAAAAGAAACCCAAATTCTATTAAAATTAGCATATACAGTTTGACTCTGGCTTGTGTCAGGCACACAGCTCCAGGAGAGTTCCCTCCCTGACTGGATGCTCTCCAGACGGTTGTGTTAGCATTACATTTTATGGGATCTTATATACTGCAAATCTCTGAAGCCTGAGCACACTGCTAGCACTGCTTCTGGCACTGGGCTCCAAGGCACATTCCCCCTGAAAGGGAATGTGCTCTGCTCATCAGCCCCAAGTGCACAGCTCACATCTGACACCCTTCTGTGAAGTCAGGACCATATAGCTCAGTGCCTAAGCACAAAAATCCATGCAGACTGCCCTGCTGTGGAAAGGAAAAGCATGTATTGCAGTATAAGAAGTCACATCTGTATGCTGTAATTTCATAATGTGTCAATTTAATAGCATGGTATCAGCTGGAGACCACGAATGGTGCATAGAAAGATTTCCCAAAATACTACTGCTTGTATGAAAACATTTGACAGCTTGATTATAATGCATGATGATAGGTTTAGGCCAAGCTTTGACTTGACTTAGAACCTCACCCTAAATATTAAAAAAAAAACTAAACCAGCACTTAGATGTTTACCAAACTTAATTTAAAGGCTGTGAGATCTATTGCACACATACACATTTTCCCAGTGAATGAAATCAGAGCATGAACGGAATAACAATTTCCGCTTATCCCAACTAGGTAAAAGCTACTTCCCCTCTGTTGTCAGTAAAGAAACTTGAATAACTAAATATATTTGCTCCCTGAAGATGTTCAATAAAGATCTGCAAATCCTCCATGGGCCTGAAGCCTATTTCCCAGAGGCACCCTGGACAAAATCTTCCCTTATAGCACAGAAAATAATTGGAAAATAAGAGGTTTTCTGCTTGCCAGATCTTGAGAGAAATTTCTGTTCATTAGAATAGGAACAAATGTGGAGGTTGGGATCAGGGGGATAATCTGATTTCATCATATAAAATCAGTGAGGAAAGTTGTGTCTCCTCCAAAGGGTTTTTACTGGCATCATGTTGGGAGGGAACCCAGCGCAGATCTTGCTAGAGGTAACTCTGGTGGACACTGGAATGGAGGAAGGCAGGCAAGATATCTAGGCTTGACCAATATCTAGGCTTGACTTGATATCAAGGCTCCTCCTCACCACAGACCATTGCTTTTTGTGCACTGAGGTAGGGTTTGTGGAGATCTTCATCTTCACCAGTTATCAGGTACAGTCCCAATGCCTGCATCAACACTGAGAAAGCAGGAGGTGCCAGGAGAAGCTCCCTAGCTTAGATATCAGGAGGTACCGACTAGCTTGTATGTGCTTTGCTGACAGTTAGACTTTTTTATGCTAAATTGCCTTGAGTTTTCTGCTGGGATTTCACTCTGGACAGAATATTATTACTTTTGGGTTTTTAATTCAAATTTTCTGAAGTAACGTAAGGATATGTAGCAGAGATTGGTTGGACTTGATGATCCCAAGGGTCTCTTCCAACCTAAATGATTCTATGATTCTATGATATTCCTATAGCATGAAACTGAGGGATGGTATTGCATGAGGTCCAAAGTGGCATAAAGGGCAAATCCTGTTGGGGGTTCATAGAGAGTCAGACACTGCTTCTACCTCTTCTTCCATACTGACTTTTGGCAACAGTCTCTGGGGTGAATTACTTCCAGAACCATAAACTGGCATTATTTTTGAGAGGTCTAGCCAGAGTAGCCCAAAGCAGTAGGGGAGCTAAGAACTGAGCAGGGTGAGTGATCAGAGATCCTGTGTCTGGGCTCAGTGACTGTTTTGGCAGAATAGGCATGTCCATTGTACATGTTAACCTGCATAACAAACACAGATAAACATAAAATCAAGCAAGGGGTTTTAAGAGTTGATTAGCAGTTTCACAGATGAGACTAAAATGCTTGCATGACTTCAGACTGAAATAATAACTTCCTCAGAGGTTACTTCTGTTAAAGCTTTACCTATGTACAAAAGTGATCGTTTTTCAGGACTTTGTGGCTGAGGCTCCTCTCATCAGATTTAATATATGCATATTTGACTTACTGTTCTAAAGTTTATATATAGTCAGTGGGGGAAAATAGGGACTTTAAGAACACTTTTCATTTCTAGGTGAGATCTGGTGGAGTTATACTTCATACTGCTGCAAAGAATGGTATCAAAAATTTGTTTATAATGAAGCTCTTAGTTTTCTCCTTCCTGAATTCTTTAAAATTAAATGCTTTTATGGCATAACATCATTAAAATATTATAATTTAAATTGGTGTTAATGTAAAAATAAAATAATTTAAAAATCAGTCCTTTTATAATTGTATTTGTTCCTCAGAGATATTTCTGATAATGTTGCTGATCTATACAGAATATTTAAATGAAAAATGCACACTAATCTTTTGCAAGCAGTGCTACAAACACTAAAATAAAAAAAAAATCCTCTTGAAAAAAACTATCTGGATTACAGATGAATACTTTTTTTCAGTAAAATATGATTTATTACAAAGGCAGAAGCTTATGTATCATTTACAGCTGGCTAAAAGGATCATGTATTTTATTTATCATTTTGCTGTAAACAAATTCTTGCTCTTAGTGAATTGTAATAGTTTTGTGGTGGTGCATGATGATTTTCATAAGAAAGCAAAACACACATCATTCTTTTGGGGGTATTTACACATGTAAGTATATCCATACCTATCGCACCCCAAAGCTTTCTGAACAAATCTGCCACAGGATGTGACAGCCTCAGGTGCCTTAAAGATACACATCATGGAAAAGGTCCCTGGAAGAGGAAAGGGAGACCCAAATGGTGTTACCTCTGGAAGGGAACGTCTAATCTGCCTAGTCCGCCTGGACACGTTCCTGTGTGACCTGATCTAGGTGTTCCTGCTCTGGCAGGGGGATTGGACTAGATGATCTTTCAAGGTCCCTTCCAGACCCTGATATTCTGTATAATCTGACACCTGAGGATCTACGTATGAGGGAGGGGTTGGAAGTACCTTGATTAGCACTTAAAACATTGAAACAGCAGAGAATCCAGTTGAAAGATACAAACTCATATGATGTCAGACTTCCTTAGCTATGATGTGGTTTACAATGGTCACGGATTTACAGCAAGTGAGGTAATAAAAGAAGGACCAAATACTTGCCCTGGTTAATAGTAAATAAACACTGAACTGCTGTGAGTCTCAGCTCTACATCTAAGTGTTCCAAGAAATGTTTGACCTCTGTAAGACTAGGCAGATGAGGTGTGAGGTGCATTACAGATGTTACTTTAGAGCCAACAGTCTTTGTTCTGTATCATTTGCAACTAAAGTGTGAATATAGCAGTGATTGATCACTTAGCTGTGCTGCTCATGCACTTCTTTTCAGTCAAAATGTGCTGAGTGATTCAGGATTTACTTTTTAAATTGTCTAAATTAAACTAGCTCATTTTCCCCAGCCCTGGGGATCACTAACATATTTCACTCACAATAAGATTAGGCATTTTAAATAGCTCATCTGAGCAATCCAACTTTTTTCACCTGAATTGTGCAAAGGAGCACTATCAGCAAACTGGCAAGAGAGTGTGTCCAACAGCTGGGGAACAGCTGGCAAGTGGTGACCCTCTCAGTGGAAACAGCTGCTTGCAGAAAGCACCTGTCTACACCCCTGTTTCACTTACCATTATATCCTAGGACAGTAGTACAGCACTGAAATGTCAGCTTTCTTAGGACTAGGCAACTGGTCATCTCACTTGGATACCTTGATGGGTGCAACTCCTAGAAGGTAATGCAGTAGAGGCAGACGTTGTGTATTAACTAATTGAGGTGTATATGAATAACTAGGTGTATGCCTGTCTTTTGGGTGCTATGCACTAGCCAGTCAATTTAGATGTGGTGGCTAATTCAGAATATTAAATTAGGGAAGATAAATCTCACTTTTCTGATACACTAATTCTGTTATTTGTGTTTGTATATGTGAAAATACCTACAAATATATTATTATAGAAGACGTTTTATCTGAAGAAGTAACTATACAACTAAACACCAAACACTGAGAAGGTGCATTGAAGAATTTATAATCAATTTGATACAATTTGTCAGGAATTTATTTTAAAGCTTTTTTTTATTTTATTTTCTGCATGGTATCTAGGGTATCATAGTATCTGTGTGTATCTAGGGAAGAAATGGGAGGGAAAGAAGGGAAAGAATGGAGTCCCTTTATTTTTAAAATCTGTGAGTTTCATCCCATAACTTCATGGGCATTAATGAAGACTGGGAGCACCTGTATAGCACTCAACGTGCCAAATAACACTTTGCTTAATGTTAGCAATTACAATTAAGTGTCATTCTCTAAGGCTTAACATTGATTCCTATTTTCAACTTTAGATGCAGAATATGTTGAAAAGCTGGGAGGTGGTTTTCTTCTGGAGAATGAGATATTAGCTATTGTCAAAGGTGAGGCAATTAACAGTATAGTCCCACATGTTGGGAGGTTAGAGAGAATTTTAATTTTCAGATGATTGGATAATGTTAAATGATTACTGATCACTTGATTTAGGATTGTGAAAGTTAAGATGTTTTTTGATTGGTTCTGTTTATATCATAGATCTTGGTGAGGTCATCTGGGTACACTTCATTTGTATCTCACATGTCCATTGCCTGCCTCCTAGCACTTTCGGCAAACACTGGTCTTATGTGTTCCATTGATATGAAGCTGAGTCTATTCAGTAATAAAATGACTTTATGAACTTGTTTGGACATAATACAAGTTTTCTGTATGATTTGTGGTGTTCAGTAGGTCTGGCTACAATAAGTCTTAAACTCTAGGCAACCTGAAAACAAGGCATAAGAGAGTATGCAATAACTGCTGGCTACCCCCAAGTTGTAGTTCAAGAAGAAATGTCATGAATAACTGACATTTCCTTACCATCTACTGTACCTTGTTATTTCTGTATTTGGCTTCTGAAGAGCTGCTGGGAAAGAGTGATGGTAACACTGCTTCTGCTGTACCTCTTTCGGAAGACTTATTTTCTGGAAATAAATGAATTTTTAAGGAAAAAAAAATCTTATGGACATTCTGTTTAAAATTTAGCAGCATCAGAGGGGTTTTGCCTCTGAATGTGTGAGAAAGAAAATGCAGGACTAGATGGATTATTATTTGTATTTACAAGGACAATATATATGGTCCTCTTCCATACAAAAAGACTACCATCATGCCTTGTTTCTCTAAAGAAAGTGACAGTAACTCAGACTCTTCAGATGTGATAACTGAAGTAGAGTTGCTAATCTCTTCCCTGATTAGATCTGACAAGAAATTAATGGACTGACTGAATGGATTCTTCTGGGTCTATGGCATTCAGCATCCCTTTACCTCAATACTTTTTTTTTTTTTCTTTTTCATCTCTTAAAAGTCTCTGTCTGTGTTTACGCCCTGTCTGACACACAGGAGTAGACCGGTCTATTTTCAGGTAGGTGTCAGATCATATGTTGAAAGATGTGGGAAAGGACAGTGGTAGGCTGTATGAAAGAGGCAAACCACCTTCTTGAACACCAATATTTATCTTTATCGTTTCCTAGTACCAGAGATCTGTACCAGAGATGGAGGAAGGGAGCTGCAAATTGACAGTACAATCTTGTGTATGTGTTTACATGCAAGGGGAAAAAATATCTGGAGTTGAGGAAACCAGCATGTTCTCCTCTACCAAACCCAGTATCTGAGTTTATTATTGAAAGCATTCCTGTTTAACCTCGCTGAGGTTAAGATTTCACCATAACACTCAAAGCCATGCTGGCTGACCTGGTGCTGTTCTAGGAAGTATTATATTCTTACTGCATTGCTCCCCTGAGATGGGTAATAAGATCACATCCTGAAGGAGCACCTAAACCTTTGTGCTTCTAACCTTTTCTCAGAGCTACCTATGGCATGGGTGAGAATGGAGGTGGGGAGGGGAGGGTTAGGTTAATGAAGCACCCTCTGCAGGTTCCCAGCTCCATGTTGTCTCTTTAATCCATCACAGTGAGACAAACAGTGGTGCAGATGACACCAAGTTGGGAGGTAGTGTTGATCTCCTTGAGGGTCAGGAGTCCCTTCAGAGGGATCTAGACAGGCTGGATTGCTAGGCTGAAGAGAATGGGATGAGATTCAACAAGGCCAAGTGCCAGCTCCTGCACTTTGGCCACAATAACCCCTTGCAACCCTGTAGGCTTTGAGGAAGAGTGGCTAGAAGACTGTGAAGAAGAAAAGGACCTGGGAATGTTGGTCAATGCTCAGCTGAACATGAGCCAACAGTGTGTCCAGATGGCCAAGAAGGCCAATGGCAACCTGGCCTGCATCAGCAATAGTATAGCCAGCAAGAGCAAGGAGGTGATCATCTCCCTGTACTCAGCTCTGGTGAGGCTGCACCTCAAGTACTGTGTTCAGTTTTGGGCCCCTCACTACAAGAAAGACATTGAGGCCCTGTAGTGTGTCCAGAGAAAGGCAACAAAACTGGTGAGGGGTCTGGAAAACAAGTCCTGTGAGGAACAGCTGAGGCAGCTGAGGTTGTTAAGTCTGGAGAAAAGGAGGCTCAGGGGAGACCTCATCGCACTCTACAACTTCCTGAAGGGAGGTNAGGCACTGGAATGGCCTGCTCAGGGAGGTGGTGGAGTCACTGTCCCTTGCAGTGTTCAAGAAGCATCTGGATGAGGTGCTACAAGACATGATTTAGTAGCTTAGTGGGTAGTATTGGTTGGACAGTTGGACTAGATGATCCTGTAGGTCCTTTCCAACCTTGTGTTTCTATGATTCTATGAAATGCATTAGCTGTTTAGCACAAAACAGCCTCTACAAGGCTGGAATAATAGGAGACTTAGCCACACTGTGACTGTTCCTGTGTGGTCTCTGATGGCTATTTAAGCACAAAGGAGGAGGCTTCCAAGGATTTTAAAGAAATTAATGCTGTAGCACTTTCAAATTTATATTCTGGGTGACCTCTCAGATCAATAAATGTATGTATAAATGAAACAAAGTTTTCCAATGTGGTAGTCTCTCTCTACTTAACTTTATATGAATGTCAATTACAAAGTATGTTGGCCACAACATACAACCACATAGGTCTTAGCAGAACCAAAAATGGAGTTGGGAAGGTGTAATTTTTTCCCCCTTATTTTGTAAGGCGTATAGCAGAACCTTCTGTCTGGTGAAAACAATACGTTTAAAGGACTGTAAAAAGATTACAGTTTACTCTTTTGTTTCAAAACCAGACTACTGAGAAGTAAAATAAGTTTTCATGCTCAGCGATGTAGAAACATGAAGAAATATGAGTGGTTGTTGTCATTAATTTCAGTAATTGGCTCATTTTTGAACACAGAACCCTCCTCTGATACGAAGAGTAGTTGATAATAAATTATTGCTTAGCATAGCTGAATTTTGCCAATACGATGCGTTATTTATTTATTTATTTATTTATTTATTTATTTATTTATTTATTTATTTATTTGCTATGTACCTGAGGAGGTATTCGGTAATTTTAACCATACCAAAGTCAAAACGAGTTTTGTCATCATTTTAATGGTCTGAAGTTTCACTCTGTGCTATTAATTAGTAACACATTTTACCAGCAGTACTTCAACTGATATTATTATCTAATGATTGTAGTGATGACTTTATTTAGATAGTAACTTTCAGTTCACTACACAATGCCTCCAACCTTTATTATTAATTATCCATGAATACATATTTATTTTGTTCAAATATTACTTGAAAACTGTAAAAGTCACATAAAAGTTAATTTTAGCAATACATGTCATATGTTCACATGATCTTTATCTATGATGCATGTTACTGATACAGCTTCCACTGAGATGAATTTGCAATTAGCTAGAATTACATTGTCTTACTCTGGAAGTCTGCAAATTAAGGACAAAGGATGATCAGTATGAAACCTTTTTATTCTCAACCCTCTTATCTACATATGAAGCAACCAAAAAGATTTACAGGTGTATGTGTATGTGACAGGCTGTACCTAATAATTTGTCTCTAGACTACTCTATGCCTCTTTTTCCACCCCTCCTTTTGCACATAGATAAATGTTATTTGCATTTCTTTGGTGAAAAAAAACCCAAACAAACAGATTTCTGGTTATTTCCCAGGTATGGGGCCCATAACCATGCTTAATAATATGCAAAACTGAATAATTCAATGGTTTCATTGTTTTCTGTTCTTTCCAGAACTGGTTCCTTGTGTTCCAAAAAGTAATACTGTGTCACCAGTAATTAGTCTCAGAATTATTCTGGCTGCTAGTGTTTGATTAGGTAAAAATTTTTTGAGTGCAGATGGATTTCAGTCTGTCCCATATTGAAAGCTGAGAATCAATAGTAGGCTTCTACTCAAAACTCATATCTTCATGGGGACAGAATAGAGACAAATATCAGTGTCTTTCATGTAGACTGACATTATTTCTCTATCAACCTAATTAAGCACTGCAAAGTAAATTAAACTAGACAAACACAGTCTTTTTAATTTAATTGAGCCCAGAGCTTGTCATAAGAAAACAGTAAGATGTACAGAAGTCTTCTGAAATAGTCATATCCAATTAATTAACTATGTATGGATAGGAAAGGGTCAGTCATAAAAATTAGTTAGGTGATGTGAGTTATGTTCTTAAAATAAGAGATTGGAAGGCAACCTTCACTTTGTCCTGGTAATTGATTATCAGTACTCTTCCCCACTTCCTGCCTAACTGTAAATTTTTTGTACTGAGAATCTTACTAGTCCTTAACACTCAAGGACAGAAGGACTGTTCTGGAAGAGCTATTACATTGCATGATCCAAAAAAAATTTCTCATACTAGAAATCAGAAGGACAATGGGGAAAAAAAATCCCTAAACCTAAACCCCAAAAGAAAAAACCCGGAACAGTTGTTTAAAAATATCACCAGTATACTATATACTGGTGATACTAGATAAACACATACATATAAACATGCACATTATAAAGGTGAAACCACTTAAATTGTCAAGTTCAAAGAGAAAAATGAGATTTAATTGGATACTCTTCAATAGTTCAGAGCTCCCACAGCTGACTTTATGACTTCAGGCATGGGAGCGAGCAAAAAACCCTTGAGCAGTTCTCATTAACCATTTAAATAGGAACTAGTGTGAGCATGCTATTCATTACACAGAATTATGGAAGTTTCACCCATCTTTCTCTTCCTTTATTCCCTTGCTTCCTTACCTTCCTTATGAAGCTGAGCTGTGACCCTAGTGTTGGTTAGCTCTAGTCTGCAGTGCCAAGAACAACGGATGCCGCGGCCAGGAGCAGTTGAGCCCGACGCAATCAATCAGGAAGCCATCCCGGAAGCACTCAGGAAGCACTCCTCTCAGGAAGCACTCACAGTCGGGAAGCACCCCATCGTTCTACAGTTACAGGTCCTCATTCGCTAAGCACTACATTTCGGATAGGGAGAGGGGTATTGTCCACGAGCTTTCCACGCACTTTCCACACACTTAAAGTTGCCCCATGATTGGCTTCAACATTTGTGTCATTTGCTGTTTCCCACACTTTGTTTCGCCTTCACTATACTTCGTTTCGCTTACTTCCACTTATTTGCATATGTGCCCTTTCAGTAACTCCCTCTTAAAGGGCCTGCTCTAAACAAACGGAGCCGTGGTTGGTAACTGCATAGATCATGATAATGGCCCTTGGCTCTCTACACTACAGTCTACAACTCATTTATGCCTGCTACATTTCTCCTTTCACTCTAAGCAATGCCTGAGTTAAAAGGCATGAGATGGAGGGCCAGTCGACACTAAGGATGCCCTACTACTTACTGCAGTTAAAAAGTCCTGATGACCCTGACTGGCTTCACCAAGGACCTCCTCCACCATTCCTCACCTATGGCCCAGGAGCCCTATTTCAGCACAGTCTGAGACCCCGTTCCCTACCTGGGCTGTGCTGCTGCTGCCTCTAGACTGACATTTGCCCTCTGCTGTTCCTGACTTGTTGTCTGGGCTTCTTGGGTGGATGCTGGACCTGACTTGCCATCCTGAATTTGTCTGGAGGCTGCTGGACTGCTGACACAATCCATTATTATCAGCAGCCCTGCCCTGCTTGCCATGCTCAGGTGCCAGCAGACTTGAGCTTTTCTTGGTAACGTCTCTGCCCTGCTGCTGGTTGCGTATTTGTGGCTTCTGGCTCATTCCCATCATGGAGCAGCCATACTCTGGAGGTTCTTAGGGATCCAGACCAGATGGGAGGTGGCTCACCCACAGCTGACAGGGCTCTCGCTACTGATCCAGTACATAATTGTCATTGAATGTCAGCAAAAGGTCCTTTGCATACCAGATACTGAATGCAGAAAAAAATGGATGATAAGAATAGCTACATAACACCACATTGAGTTATTTCTCATTCATTCATAGTAAAAGAACAAAACCTAGATATTTCCTAACTCTATTATCTTTCTTACGTAAGCTACAGATCAGAGGTAGGAAGAAGACTTCACTAATTCATGTCAAATAATGGAGTTGGACCCACTTAAAGAAAAACACATGGGCAACCCAAGTACAGGGTCCAAAGAGAGATTGGTATCATTCTTTATCAGAAGAGACATGTGTCTATAACTGGAGACTAGCTAATCTGGTTGCAGCTGTTGTAATTAACATTGTCTTCTGTGGCCAAAGGAGAAAGAATGTCATGACTTGAATGGCATTCAGCCCCGCAAAGTTGACTCAATATCTAACATTAGTCGTGACTGGATATGGGGCCTGACTTCCTCCAGCTGACTTCTGGCTGCTTCTCTCAGTGCCAAAAGTTAGTCAGAGTGATGATGGCCAGATGCATTCAGTAAAAGTTCAGTGGATTTTTTTCTGCTTTTAAATTGAGAAGGATTGATACTCTAATGAACAAGAATAAGTTTCATCACTTCTGCAGCAACATGTCACTTTTCCTTATCTCTTTTCAGACTGTAACTAAAGTAGTCGGACCCACCATTAACTCACTTGTACAAATTACTTTGAAGGGACCACTGAATTAAGGCCTTGCTTCAGTAAATGCTTTTTTACTCAATGTCATTGCCATTATACCTTTTAATTATTCTTTTCAGAGCAAATAGTGTAACATTTTTCCCATTCTCTAAAACACTGTTTTAAGAAGAACACACAGTGTTCAATAGCTGGCTTGGAAACAGAAAAATGCCTATTATTAACACATCATCATGTTCTACCACTGCAAGATACTGAATAATGTTAAAAACTTCCTAAGGATTCATTAAACTCATTAGAACTACGTGTCCATGAACTTAAGTGTGAACTTAAAGGGCAGCATGACACCCTGACCGTCCTAGAGAAGGACCTGAAAGACAAAAGCTTTCCCTCATTACTAAAGAACCATGGAAATTCTACCTACTTTATGTTTCCACAAAATTTCTCTGGGACAGTTCTGGTAAAAAACGCTACATAAGATTGAAATACAAATTCCATGGATGAAAGAGCCTAAATCCATTTTTGTTCTTGTCTATAATGTGAATTTAAACTCTTAAACTGTTTCCATGTCAATTTCTATGTTGTTTTCCACCTAATGTGATCTTGGCTTTCCATACAAAGATTATAACAATATACTCAGTTTCAGCTGTATGTTTATTATTTCATGTGGTATTTTAAGGAGAACCTGTATAGAAATAAGATTATTGTAGATTTTATCTGCATCTTCCCATTGTTTATATAAAAGCATTGTTTGAAATAATATAATTTAAACATGTTTAGAATAAGTAAATGGAAAACAACCATCCATTTTCACTCATTTGTAAATGAATGAGGGTTTTTTTCAGCCATTAGGCATCATACATGGCATTGAGCTATATACTTGGTTTCCCAAGGTAGGAGCAGAACACTAGAGGACAATGTTCTCAAGAGTCCTGTAGTCAAAAACGTGGTTCCTTCATGTAGTGAGAACAAAGGGAACTTGGATATTCCCTAGTAATCTGCAGATTCTACTGTCAATAGTCCTAACTTTTAGTCTCTGTCAGATAAAATTCCTGGTTATAACCTACTCCTAGTGGATCTGGTTTATCTTTTAGTTTGCTCGTTTCACCCAAGGCTGAAATCACATGAAAAACATCAGAGTGAGATGGCAGAAATCCAGATCTAAATTCTTACTTTAAGAATTCATTGTGGCCCCATTCTCTAACTGCGGCTCCGATTCCTTTCCACTCAAAATTTTGAACAACTCTTTCTTAAGAATTAGTTAAATCTGATTTTAAATGTTGCTTCTTTTGATCAAATATAATTTGAAAACACTTGACTTTTCTAACCAAATGCTTTTCTCCCAAACTTCTTCAGCAATCTTAGTCTCTAAAATCTCTGTAAAATAAATTACTTTTAGACTGATTTATCCATAAAAGAAAATTATATACTTGAATGCTAATTCATAGAATCATAGAATCATTGAATCATTTAGGTTGGAAGAGACCCTTGGGATCATCAAGTCCAACCATCAACCCTACTCTACAAGTTCTCCCCTACACCAGATCCCTCAACACCACATCCAATCTACTCTTAAACACAGTCAGGGAGGGTGACTCCACCACCTCCCTGGGCAGCCCATTCCACTGACTGACCACTCTCTCTGTTAAAAACTTTTTCCTAATGTCCAGCCTAAACCTACCCTGCTGCAGCTTGCAGCCATTCCCTCTTGTCCTGTCGCTCATTGCCTGTGAGAAGAGACCAGCACCAATCTCTATACAATGCCCTTTCAAGCAGTTGTAGAGAGTGATGAGGTCTCCCCTCAGCCTCCTCTGCCTCAAACTAAAAAATCCCAACTCCCTCAATCGATCCTCATAAGCCTTCTTCTCCAGGCCTCTCACCAGTTTCGTTGCCCTCCTCTGCACTCGCTCCAGCACTTCAATATCTCTCTTGTGCTGAGGTGCCCAGAACTGGACACAATACTCAAGGTGCGGCCTCACCAGTGCTGAGTACAGGGGGACAATCACCTCCCTACTTCTGCTGGTCACACTATTCTTTATGCAAGCCAGGATGTCGTTGACCTTCTTGGCCACCTGGGCACACTGCTGGCTCATAATTAATTATACAGTTTGTACAGTCTGTAAACAATAAATCGTTAAATCTACCAAATATTATGTACACTATTCTCACAAAGCCTTGTACAAAATGGCTTTGAAAATGCACATAAATGAAATAATTTAACATGAAAACTGTTAAATACAGTTTAAAAAAATGTGTAGAGAAGCCAAATCCTATTGGGGTTGGTTTGTTGGGTTTGTTTTTTTTTTCCCCAGGGACTGAATATAGAATCCTTTGGCTTCTCCATCCAGCCTGAGGTGTCAACATAGAAAATTGGGTCTCACAGGCTTTGCTCCTAGGTGGCTGGAATCTGATACTCTTACCATAAGTATCTAAGCCATGTTAGATAATGCAGGTCTCTTATTCAGTCTCCACTTGCACAAGAGTAAGAGTCTCTTCTAATACCATCACATCTGTTGGTCCTGTGTGAATTTCTGACATCTTGAAGATCTGAAGTATCACTGAAAGGTTATATGATTAGAAAATTTTATTGTTCCTGGAGTGGGATGAGAAGGGAAGGACAGACTATTGTTTTCCCTGGAGTCTGGGGAAGTTTATTAGTTTATTAAAATCTGTTTGTCTAGTTTGGAGAAAGGGTGACTGAGGGGCTCATTGCTCTCTACAGCTTACTGAAGGGAAGTGGAGAGGGAGGTGCTGAGTTCTTCTCCCTGAAATCTAGTAACAGGATATGTGGCAATGGCTCAAAGCTGCACCAAGGGAGGTTTAGACTGGATATTGGGAAGCATTTCTTTGACAATAGGGTGTTCAAACACTGGAACAGGCTTCCTAGAGAAGTGGTTGATGTCTCATGCCTGTCAGTATTTAATAGGCATTTGGACAATACTCTTAATAGCATGATTTAACTTCTGTTCAGCCCTGAATTGTTCAGGCAGTTGTACTAGATGATTGTAGGTTCCTTCCAAATGGAATATTCTGCTCTGTTCTATTCTAAAAAGCAATTCATATTTTAATGAAGAATTAAAAGTGTTTATATGTAGGGTGTTTTTTCATGTATATTATTTCAATTAATATAACATTCTATTATAGATTTGTGGGACCATCTCCTAATAACTTCATTTGGAGACTATGACCAGGACTAGCTCATACTCATAATAGTCATGCTACTATAGAGAAGCACAGATTGTGCCATGGGGGCATGGAGGTTCAAAATTATATATCTGTTGTGGATGCAGATGATGTCTTATTTCTCCAAACTATCCCAATGGGATCTGCCTTGACTCATTTTCAAGCTGCAGTATCCTCGGACTTGTGGGAGCTGAAAGAAGTGTGACCAGACTTTGTTGTATTTTGATCTATAGCAGGCTTTGCTCTGTGAGTCACAGCCAAGTTGTTTTCTCCAGTGCAGTCCCTTCCCCAGGATGTGGGCCAAGTTTCTCTGGGGCCTTTCCAAGTGAGTCAGGTGGGTCTTCCAAGGAGGCAGGTTGGTCATTTCCAGTGGGACTGGCACTATTCTCCCTTGCTAGTGCCCATCTGTGTACCATTATGGAGTTTTCCCTGAATTTTATAAATGTGTGAATGTGTTCCTCTTTTGAAGAGGAAAGTGCACCTTGGTTAGGGCTCACTATTTCGGAGGACATGAGTTGATGGAAGTTGTGTGCTCCCTCCCTCCCTTTGTAGTTAAATCTCACTCAGGATTATTGGTGTTCTCTAAGTCTGTGCTCAAGGAGCTTCTCACCTCATTGACAAAAGATTTAGTGACAGGAATTCAGTTAGAGTCTTAAAAAGAGAAACAGAGGTGGGAGAATTAGGCAGACCAGCCACCAAAGTAACTTACTGATGTAACAGATCCAGCAGTATACATTTTAATAGTGTGTGGCCTTTGCTGTTCTGCTGTGAAAGCCATTAAATGGATTTCTTTCATGGCAAAACAGCACAGATTTGCACTGATGTTTTTGAGGGAAAATTCAAACAAGCTATCACTTGTATTTCATATAAAACATGGCTTCATATTCTTGTAGCAAACACTTTTGGATGTTTAATAACATTTGTATAGCAATCCTCACCTGTATAGCATCAATTAGATATGCAAAATATGATTAGTATGCAAATTATTAAGTATTATTAAGTGGTTATATTGTGGTATGTGCTTATAAGGTGATTCAGGTGAGTAATGAGCCATAACAAAAAAATATAAACCAAAGTACTTTTAATGTGTGATTTCTAATACAGGGTTTATGAGTTACAGTTCTAAAACAGAAAGAAAGCCTCTTCCTTGCTATTCTCCCCCTTCTCTCTGCAGTTCTTTTAATATTGGGAGATAAATTGTGAGAACTGTAGGTAACACCGAATACATGGAAAATAAAGATACACTAAAATAAATCACAATACCCAAGCCTTTCAAGATTTTTGAGTTATCAAACCACATGTATTCTGAGGATTTGTTTTTTTACTAGCAACAGTGCTGCATTAAGTGTACTTTCTGCCTTTAAAATTTAATTACAGAGATGTGAAAAATGATGGAATTCAGTATAAAACCCCAGAATATAACTTCTTAAGATCACTTCAGCACAAATCCAAGGTTCTTACAATTCAATAAAAAAAGTGTTTTTCTCAGAATGAAGAAAAAAGCCCTCAGAATTTTAATTAAAAACCCCTGTAAAACTGTTCCATCAATCTAAAACACAACAGTCTTTTATCATTGTAGAATGGTTCATAGTCCTGTTTAAATGTGGTAATGGAAAAGCTATAGGTCTGAAATTTTTCTTTGTCTTCTTTCCATGATAAACAAGCAACCAGCCAAACTGTTAGATGATTTGCTTGTTTTATCATGAAAGTATAACCTTAATTTCTCGAAGAACTGCACACTCAGAGAGCTAAAGAGTGAGCAAAGACATAACTGCTTTCTGCCTCAAGATTTTCCTTGGATATTCTTTAGCAGTTCAAAGCAAAACTTTGCTCAATTCTTTGGTATACATAATGTGAAATTTAGTGTCATAATGAATTTCCTATTTATAAAACCTCACACACTGTAAATTGTATCCTTTCCTCTTTCACCAGAAGTGAAGAAATGTGACTTTTTGTATTTAAATGTATGTCATTGTGAAAATTGAATTAATACTTTCATAAATTAGCATTATTTTTAGGACAGTTTGCTTTGTATTCACAATGGACTATCAGTACAGAACATGTTCCGTCACAGAACAACACTAACAGAGTAATGTAGTCTTGAGAGTTTTCACGGAGGGATTAGCCTAGATTTACTGTTGCTGACAGCCCAGGTTGCCACATAGTTTGCAGAATTGATTTTCTTTGTCAGCTATAAAAAAATTTGCTGATAAAGATTGTCTGTGTGGTTTATAACAAACAACTTATAACAAATGTTTCCATGTTTCAGTATATGATATGTAATAAAGACCCAAGATCACTCAAGCAGTGCACATAATTTTACACCTTTTAATTCCATTACATCTTTTACTAGTGTTGCTCTTGAGCAGGAAACATATTTAGGCATTCAAGTATTCTGTTTTTCATTTTACTGAGAATTTAACAGGTATTTTTTCCAAATGGAAATGAGGAACAATAAGTTTTTTATATTATTGTTTAAAATCTCTCTGGATTCATAAAATATGATGTCACAGGATTAGTGCCCCTTTGAAAACAATATTTACATTAGATTTTCCACCTCAGTAGATAATCACACTAATGATCCCAAATGATAGGAAGGCAATGCAGGAAACTCCACCTTCTTTTTCAAGGTGATATTGGTTAGTGTTAGCTTTACTGGAACTTTGGAAGGTCCCTATCTGCAGAAAGACGTAGTTACACTTTGAACACAAGGTGGGATATGAGTACCTTTGTTAATTTATATCAGATGTGATCTCCTTTCTAAATGTTATATTATATACATAAAATTGTCACCTCACAGAAGTTGCAAAACTGTGCATCTTTAAGCACTGTTTTTCAAAAGGTCTTGTTTTCCTCCAGGACACAATAATTTTCTACTAATAATTTTCAAATGTAAAAATTGAAGAGGGATAAACCTTTTTGCTCAGTGTTCCTGCCAGCAAGTATTCTTTTCTTTCCCTATGCCAGACTTCCTCAACAAGCATTGCTGAGCAGAGTCCTAAATAACAGATCGATGTTTTCACTTGTTCATATAGCTTAAGAGGATGGTTAAGGCAACTGCAAGAACACCTCATGCTATAGCTTGATTTTCTTCAGCATTATCTGTGGGAATCCCTGGGCTCCTCTTGACTGCCTGTAGCATGGTTTTGTTTACCATCCTCCTCTCTGTGACCAGCCACAAATATGCGTACCACTGATCCAAAAGCACACACATATTCATATCTGTCATCATTTGGCATTTTTGTCTGAGGCAATGCAGGTGTTTCTTTGTAACGAATTTCTGGAAGGGCTTCCACAAACCTGAAATGCTCTTGCAGAGAACACCTCGTGCTCTTTTAATCTTCCTTTTTATAAAATTATAATTTCACTTTTGTTTGTCTCAGAATTGCTGGCCTTTCCATCCTTGAGAATAACCAGTCTTGCCCATGAGTGTGGTAAATTGAGCTTTGTAGGCTTTCCCCAAACTCTCTTTAACCTCTGACTATCAGTAAGCATCTACAGACTATTTAAATGTTAAGGTTTGCATTGATCCTTCTTTGGTTTCAATCCTAAAACTAAAGCATAGGCTAAGAGAGACCATCAGAGAACTCTTTTGTTTTGTACTAAGGAGACTTTATTTTGGAATTAATTTCTTTGGTGTCATGTTTATTGGAGCACTGTAGCTACCATTTGCAAAATGTAGTTAACATTTGTCAAATAAAGCCTGAACTTTCTTTTGATGAGAAAACTCTCATTGATATGAGAAGCCAGAGAATTGGATCCATTAGGGAGGAAAAAAAATGTTTTTTCTAAGTGAAAAAGAATGGCTGCTCCAAAAGATACTGCATGGCATAACTTTGCTTTT
>VZTM01029372.1:805-10856 GCA_013400555.1 Jacana jacana | reverse complement strand
TCCCGCATCTGGGTGTTGGACACGGTGTTACTTAGGGGTAGTTTATTTTGCATAGGGGTAAGTAAAGTTTCTGTCTGAAAGGGAGTCTTTGCTTTTGTCTTGTGGCCCTTTAAGTGTCTTTCAGTGGCATAATCAAGTCAGTTACCCATTAAAATGTTGTCAGATACAATAATTGAAGCTGTTTTAAAATGACTGAGGAGAAATTTAGCTTTACTGTGAGTATAGACTAAGACTCACCTCATCTGTCTCTGTCTGTACAGCATATGACACCTGAAAAAGGAGCTAATTGCAATCTTCCTACCCCCTCATTCAAAATAGCTTCTGGCTTGCTTAATTCTTTCCAGGTTATTTTTACAGCAGGTTGGAGGAACCTTATATTGTGGTTTCTTTTGTGTTGTGTTTCTTCCCCACTGATCTAAACACTTACCTCGTGTATGGCTGCCAGTGCCATCAAATGCCTGTTGCAAATGAAACAATTGCTCAGGAGCCAGAGAATTTTCAGACCTGTGAAGGAACAGTAGGAGCTGGGTATGGCACCAATGGGAATGCAATAGGAAAGGAAAATTACTCCTTCAGAGACAGCTCTGCAGTTCCCGGAATAGAACGAAAGTACGATTAGCTGCTACCCAGCCAGACATCACAGCTTTACAGAAAGCACTTGGAGACTTTTTCTGTAGGCACAGCAGGCAACCCCTAAACAAAAGAAAACAAAACTTTATGTGGACGTCAAGAGGTANGGAAACCCTAAACCAAACAAAAACTTGGTGGAGACATCAAAAAGTACATACGCATACCTAGAATTGATCTGTTCCTTCTGTTCTGCCTGCTAAATTTTAAGGACTCCATCTGCAACAGTGAAGTACTTTCCCTGGTGTTGCTGAACTAACTGCAATCTGAGACACCACAAAATGGAAAAGTTAGAAACAGAAACTGTCTTCTAACAGTTATAATAGAGATGTATTCTATATTGGCATCCTTTCTGGAGGCAAAGCAAAGTCCTAAAGCATTGGACTTTTTTCCTTCACCTTTTCTCAAGATGTAATTTGATCTTGCTTGGGGCACTGACTTAGCTCTGTCCTTCCCCAGATGTCAGCTATCAATAAAAAGACTTTCTCCAAAGCTACAATGCTACCTCTCAGCCATTGCAAAGTGTTCACTTTGCCTTCTCAAGCTCTGATGATTTCTACTGATGTCTTTCTTTGGCAGTGTTTTATGGCAGGATCACGGGGAACAGGCCTGAGGTTTCTGACAGATCCTTGCGTTTATATCTCAGGAGCAGAGAGAGTGCTCTGAGGGCACCCGGGGCAATGGACAAATGGGTCAGGAGCATACCTTCTGCCCTCACACCTTGGTGAAGAAACTGAACCAATGGTGGAACCTAGTAATAGAAAAGCAACAGAAAAACAGGCAACTGAGAAAGCCGTTCACTGCACATCTCAGGCTCACGATTGCTCACAGGTTTGGGAAAAGAAGAAAACTGTGAAAAAAGTCTCTAGACTGTATCTCGGCTATTTAATTCTATCCTTGTGTGACACAAGTTGTGAAATGCCTTTCTTTAAATAACACTGGTGAAATGCACAGTACTAAGTGTACTTACCTTTAAAGATATCTGCACACAGTACAAAACTATGTCTAGCAATCAAAAGGAAAAGCTGCAGTGGAGAAATGTTTTTCTCTTGGACTTTAGTCAGGGGAAACAAGACCATATTATTAAAGTGGATTCATGCACATTATTCTCAGAACAGAGCATAAATAATGGAGAATACAGCAGTTAATGCATCTGTAGAGAGGCCAAGAACCACAGATCCAGGCCAGGCACTGCACAGAGCCATTGGTCTCTGGCAGGTGCCCATTTTGTCATGTGAAGAGGTCACTGAAGTGACTTCCCTCCTATTGCAGTCCTTCTCCAAGGCATCTCTTCTCCTGGACTTCTTGCTGTGGTGAGACCTTGCTGTCTGTGTGTCCCAGAGGTCTGTCAGTGGATTTGAAGAGAAGATAAACACGTTTCACTGCCTTTTTCTGCCAACAGGAGCCATGGATTTAATTCCCTGAGTCATATAAGTGATGTCCTCTCCAATCCTTTTTGTTAATATGGTTGAGTCACCATCCCTGAATGTGTTTAAGAGTTGTTGAGATGTGGTGTTGAGGGATATGATGTAGTGGAGAACTTTGTAGAGTAGGGCTGATGGTTGGACTCAATGATCCCAAGGGTCTTTTCCAACCTGAAAAGTCTATTAATACTGACAAATATTGCAGATTGCTGTGGCTGTCCAAAGCCCAAGAGATTATTGATTCTGCCAAATGAGTAAATACAGCACTTGTTAGTGATGTCCTAAAACAGCAAGTTTTTAGCTTGTAGCTGGAAAAATTACACAGTTTAGTTTAAAGCAAGCACTAAATTTGTCCTGCTGCTCCTGCTTCCAGAGTAGCAGGTCAGGGTTTTCCATATCACACCTATAGCTATGTGTGGACTTGTGCATAGAGCTTCATACATCCAAAACACTAGTAAAATGCTTCCAGTTCAATAGCAACTATAGTAAATTCTTCCAACTAAATAGCAACTACGTAGGGAGTGGCCACATAAATATTGGAGTATAATTATGCCATAAACAAAGAACTTGCATAAAAAAGATTCAGTTGCAGTCTAATCTATATTATTTTGTCAAGGTATAAACAAAAAGTCATGCTATTCAGATATATGGTCAATATTTACACAAGAAACAAGAGGAGAAAAGTTTTTTTTTCCCCCACTTTGCTGATACTGAATGTAAATGCATCTTAAAACATCAGTTCTGTAGCATTTGTTAAAATTCAAAAAATCTGAAGTTTGGACCAAGTATGTACTGTTGTATAAGAACATACAAATAATAAGTCAGAACAGCAATATATAATGGACTAGTGAAGTAATATTGATTAACTAAAAAGTTTCAGAATCAGCATGATTATAAAGTCATGTGGGACACTATAGGACTGCTGGAGTAATGTGTCTTTGTTTATTATGCTGTCAGAGAGACATTAATCTGGCAGAGTACAGCTAAAACATTCCCCAAAGTATCAAAAGAGTATATGGTCAAAAGAGCATCAGGAGAAGTGGTCATGGGGGACATAAATAGACCTTCTTATTGACAAAACTCCTCTCTACTGGGTAGTTGTTTGTGGTGGATGGATCACAAACTCTCCTCCCTGAAGGATAATGAATCTGTCACAGCATGTGAAACTTCTTTTCTAGTAGGAACAAAACAGATATCTCTCTTCATACCTAAACCCTGTCATAGAATGAGATAAAAATAAATGTCGATTTTTTTTGCTAGGAGTACATTCCTCAAAACAATTTTTGTCCTATTTCCGAACACAAAAAAGTACTTTCTGTATATTTCCTCTAATTTAATTTATTTTATGGTTTCAAAGATTTTTTTTTGTCTCGTACATTGTAAGAGTCATGCATATCTCCCATGCTAATGTAGGGATTTGGTGTTCTCTTTTGTAGAGTCTGCATGTAAACTTCTGTAAATATTTTGTTCAATTTATGGCTTTCTGAAACAGAATCTGCTCTGTTAGTGAAGTAACTCAGTATTGCATTTGAGTGCAAGTTACCCACAAGATGACATGTATTAATAATTATTGTCAGAGACAGAAATAATTAAATGATGTGCAACTCTCAGCGTACTTCAAGCAGAGGATATTTCACATCTTCAAATGTAAACCTTGATGGGTCAAAACGCCATGTATCTGGAGGGAAGTTCACAAATCCCACATGTCAAAGCATTGTTCATATCAAAACAGATCATGTTTGCAGCTAACAGATTGTTTACATTTCATTGTATCTGACTATTGTGGAGGATCCTTGTCCTTTCCTGAGTATCTTGAACTAGACATCAATTAAAAATAGAGAAATACAATAAGTTACAAAAAAGAAATGTAAGATAAGGGTGGAAGTATATATATATATAATATATATAATAATAGCTTAATCGTGTTGTCACATCTAAGCTTTCTACACATTGCAGCATCACAAAAAGATGCAGTCTGCAGGGGACTAAATATATTTAACCATTAATTGTTCTAACTTATTTTCCTATGAAAATGCATGACTGTGAAGGATTTCTCCCCTGTATGTATATCTCTGTGTATGTATGGTTTATGTAGCTATACTTTTCCATTAAATAAGATGTTTGGTCTTCAGACACTTAGAATTAATTGCTTATGTAATCACTCAAATATCAGCAGGAATTAGAAAAAAAGGCAGAGATTAAACACTGAAGTCAAGGGGATATTGAACACTTGCAAATATCATGGCACTCAGTCAAGTAGAAACTCCAGATGACTATGAATTGGGTCATCTCTGTGATCTGTTAAAGGAAAAAGGCATCAGATTATTCTTGCAACATTGTTTTTGATGGATTTTTAAGGCATTCTTTGAAGATATGGTTATCTTAAAACTGTATTTTTGAGGAAAAAAGATAATTAGCATAGAAAAAGGTTTATAGAGGCTTATGCGTCAACTATTGAGACTGGCTAAACAAATGTTTAGCCATTTTATAAATTGACCCAACAGAATATGAAGTATTGGGTTGAAAATCAGGAGTAGATCTACAAGATAATCAACAGTCACTCAAAGAAATAATTGCAATAGAGACAATTTAAAAAAAAATAAAAAAATTATTCCCTTGAATGGCCCTTGTGCTGTTTTCAAGTCATCACTTTCTTTTCAAAGTTGTGATATATGATGCCCACATTTATTTTTAGTTTTCCCCAGGCATTTTCTAGTGCTTAGAGCATTGGCAAGACATCATGATTCTGACCCGTTTGGCTGCACTCTGTAATCTCAGCTCAGACCAGATGGTGAGCCTCAGCTGCTGTGCTAAACAGGTGAAAAGAAAAAAAAACCCACCCCCAAAACCTATGAACACTTAAAATATTGTTGGCAGTTTTATCAGAGACACTTTCCAGAAAACAGGTGCTGTGAGTTTTTTTGGTGGTTTGGGTTTTTTTGTTTGTTTGTTTCTTTAGGTTTTTTTTTTCTTTTTAATGTTTATGAAACTGCATATCATTTAGAGCTGGAGGAATTCGATTGCTGAATGATGAATATTATGCTTTTTATTCTCTATAGATTTTTCTTCTTATTTCTAATCTAGCCAGTACAGTATTACTCCAGCGCTGGTGCACTGTACCATACATACTTTCTTGTTACTTGGAGGGTTACCAGAGAGGTTGCAGAGAGGATTTGGGTTCGATTTCATAACTAAATTAACAGATTAAATTTACATGTCCTATCATGCTTTGTTACTATATGGTATATGCAGAACTGGAGCCAACACAAGGGACAATTAAGGTGAAGAGTTACCCAAAGTACCAGAAAAGAAGTTTCTGGGTGAAACAGAGGTGTTAGATGAGTGACATTTTTTTTCCTTTGGTGAAAAAATAAGTCTTACCTGTGTTTTCTTGAGGGAATTCAAATTTACTTTTTTCCAGTCTGTGTAATTGACATTAAGTTGTTACACTTTTTTATTCATTGTTGAATTGGAAAATAAATTAAAACCTTAATTGCTGTGATACTAGTTGAATGCCTGAAGGAGATATGACTAATTATAAAGGTGTAGAATACATGCAATGAGTACACAGAGAGGTGCAGGTTCAAGTTTTCACCCCTCCTGGGCATTACACCATGGGCACTGCCTCTGGAACTTCTATTTTATTCTCCCTTCCGCTTGTTCTTGGTTTTCCTCCCTGTGCCCTTCCTTCTGCTCCCTCCCTAAAGATACAAGACCTGTAATGGAAATAAAAATGACCCAAATAGACTATCATAGTAACTTTTTTTTATTATTATTTTTTAAAGGTAGCCTGCCTTAAAGAATTTGATCCCCACTACTTTTGAAACTGTAGAGCTTGAAAATCTTGACTGTAGGTGGTCAGCTAGGATATAATTCATATCTCCTTTTTTTTCCTTACGTCAGAAAGGGATGTGACCTCAAAACACACCTTGATATATGAAAGCTTTTAAATGGTTCATTGAATGAAGGTTCTTCATGGAAATTTTGCATCACGTTTAGGATCACAAGCTAAGAAAAGTGTGAATAAGTATGAACATTTCCAAAGCAGAAGCTTTGTCCAGAAGCTGAAGTGGAGACAAGTGAAGCAGACAGCTCAGGGTTAACCCTGAGATCAATGCTAGATGGAAGATGTTCCAGTATCATATGGGCCTTTAAAAACGATACTGTAAATCTCCTTAGCAGAACTGTGTTATGAAATAAATCACTGAAGTTTGGAAATAACATAATTCTGGTTTTCTGTTCAAACTCTCTGTAGGGTTCTTTGTTGACAGTCTTCAAAGGTAACTGAAGGGCTAAGAATTCTGTTAATGAAAGTAAATTTCCACTATATCTATGATCGTAGTAGGGTAACTGCACCTGCTTTTTGGTACTTAAGTGACACTACACAGTCTGAAAGCAACTCATGTTGAGGTAGCTGAAAAGAATATAATCTTGGTCTTCTTTCATGAAAAGGCTGCTAACTGGTAACAGATCAATCATGCTTTTGTTGCATATAACACCATGAGTGAATGGTGTTATATTCCTTGCTGAATGCAAATTCTAAGTAATAGTATGTCCCTTAGAAACCTATCAAACTCTTTTCACTAAAAACATGAGAATGCTAAACAGTGGATATTTGGACAGGTTCTGAAGGTTTTTATTAGCTCCTTAAGGTTTTCACTTCAACAATTGTAATGTAATTTAGTAAAATGATACTTCAACAAACATGAATAGCATAGCAACATACCAAATAAAATCACTGCTCTACAGCTGGCAGCGTATGAGGCATGCATAGATGCTGGGCTCACAAGACAGTGTCAGACTGGTTAAAGCTCATACAGCTACTTCTGCTATGACCAATGTGTGCATCGGCAAGAGGCAGGGGCAAGCCCATCTGGCTGGGCCACTGTGTGTCACAGGAACCAGCAGCCTTATGCACTGGAAGTCTTACACAAAACCACCCACTGTTTGCATAGCTATACATATTCAGCAATTTCTGGGTGAAAATATAGCCTAACATAACATAACAGTACAACGTAACAGCCAGTAATCACTATTGCAGTTGTTGTGTAGGAGTTTTGTAACAGCACTACGGAAAAAAAAAATATCAGCTACTGCCATTTTATGTGAATATAATGAAACAGAATGAACAGACCAAGCCTAGAATGAACTAGCACACTCCCAGTGAATGTACTTCTGATGCAGAAGGATCTGAAAGTGAACGTAGCCCTTAGGAACTAGATAAAATATTTATAGTATCTTGTTCTTTATTTATCAATGCCACCAGCAACAAAACACTGCTTCATTTTACAGAGGCTCCATTTATATGGCACTGCATAAGAGAAGCAAGCAAAAGAAAATGGGCAGAGAAATAACCCTGACTTTTTAAATGGAATTTAAATTAAAAAGCAATTTGCCTAATTTTTGAGCTCTAAATATCTTTACATCACATGTATATCAGAATGCATGTGTCCCATATCATGCTATCATGCATATCAACTCTTATTCTCAAATCTGTGTATAGTACTTTTCATTTGATCTCTTCTGACTGCTCATGTCAAGTGGGTAACTTCAGTTTGGATAAATTATTTTTGTATAAATGCTTTAAATAAAACAAGAAAATACTTACTGTTTCTACCAGACTATGGCGACCATCTGCAATTGCACATATCCAATCCCTATGGCTGGCAATAATTTAAAAGAAAGAGAAGAAGGAAAAATCACTGTGTTTTGTTTTTTTTTTCTATTACCTTCTGTGACAAACTCAGGAAATAATCAGTATTCAGAGGTTTGTGTGTGTGAGCAATTTTACACATAACATTTGCATTTCTGCTTATTCATTTAAGTGAACAATAAAATATGAAGGAAAATGAGAACAATTTTGTGCATCACTTAAGTCCTTGTTATTTTGACCTGTCAAAATCCTTCTCCAACAGAGTGGTCTTTGCTCATTCTCAATAATCTGTTCATCTACGAAGTGAAGTTTCTGTGACTGGTTTCTTTGTGTCCATTACTTTATTGCTTGCTTCAACTTATTTAAAAGCAGAATAAAACTGCCAGTGTAATGCAGTTCAACCACAGAATAACTGTGGTTGATGGCCTTTCATGTTCTTACTCAGCAGAGACAGGATTCAGTTTTGATTTTGTAGTACTGATCACACTAGTCATAGGCAGGCAGAGATCCCATGACCACCTATCATCCATCGTTACTGTGCACCCCTTACAAGATGGAAGAAAAAAAAACCAAGAAGAAATAATGTTCTGAATGTGACATCATCAAGGTGAAAAGTAGGTGTGACATCACCCTCTTGAATCAGTGCTGTATTTGGCAAACTGGCTAATCAGGCCAGAGCAGAGGTGGAACCTCAAGCTTGTGATGATTTTTTGCATGGCACCTTTTCCTGAGAGTTCAGTGGTGGGGTGAGTGTGGTGTTAGAAGGTGATGAAGAGCATGTTGGAGTGAAGAGCCTTTCTGTTTCACTAGAAGGCATGCTAGGTCAGCCATCAAATTTTAACCCTAAGTGAAGTGGTCTTATATACTCCGTGTTTAAACACTATGGCACCTCTGAAGTCAAGGAGAAGAGCAGTAGTGGTCTACAGTACAGTACATTTAACATGCACTTTTCTTTCTGCTATTCTTTCTGAGATGGACATGAACTAGCATTTCATATCAAACTGGACTCTGTTAGATCATGTAAGACTGCAACATTTCTTTAGCTATTTATTTTACTTCAAATGGAAAGCAGACTGATTTACAAAGAGAAAGTAAAATCTCTTTACACTGTCATTTATGGAGTGTTTCAAAATGCCTAGCATTATTTTAAATATTTCTTTGTGTCTGGTTTTGTCTGGCTAAACAACATTTTTTTCCAGTTTTGGTGGAAAATGATTGATCAGTTAGAGCTAACAGTGTGTTAATGGGTAAGAAACTTTCTGGGGACTCCTCACAGAGAAGAATTCAACGATTATGCTGCTGACTAGTGTTTTGTAGAATGGCTTATTTAAAATAGAGCAAAAATCCTGACAAAGCTAAAACTTTACTCGGTTCCCTGAGCTGCCTTTATGCAGTCAGTGTCTTTTAAATACTGTTATATAAGTCAGCTCTCATCCTACTTTAATAGTTAAGGCTTTTTGAAACAAGCTCTTCTGACAGTGCAAGAAACATTAAAAAAAAATCAGATCTTAGGCACTTTCTGCTAGCAGGATATGTGTGTTCTGTGGTCCTTTTTTTTTTTTTCTTTATGACCCACTATCCTTCACCAGTGTTATAAATCCCTAAGTTATTCATATTCTGCAGTGAATAACAATGACTTTTTGCTTTTGTAAACTATATGTTCATCCAGGCTTTTCTAGGGTAGGGAAAAAGCTGCAGAAGAGAAATGAAAAGGACTTTTGCTCCATTTGTGAAGGAGAGAAAGAAAAGAAAATAATAAGAGAAAATGAAAAGAAGGTGAAGAATTACTTTATCCTGGGTTTTCAGTCTGGAAATAGCTGGTGTTTTTCCCCTCCTATCATCACAAGGAGAAATGAGAGGAAGAGGTCCCTCATCTCTTTTGAGAACAGTGGTGATAGTTTAAACTTAGCAGCTCTCTAGGTAACACTGTCAATTCTGCTTCAACAATTAGCGATGAAGGAAAGTGTCCTGACGCAAGTGGTATTAATGTTTTATTAGGTGGCATCCTCTCTGCTCAGTCACTATTGCTAGAGGGCACTTCGATGATGGTCTTTCAAAATATATAGTTGACATCCTAGTCCCTTGTAGCTGTTGAGGTACAATCTAGTGATATTTTTACTAAGATGTATAATAATAGGGAAATTTACTTGTGATTTGCTTCATTTTTACTTAGAGTAAAATGAGCTGAATACATGGCCCTAAACCCGTTACTCTCTCAAATATATTTGAATGTGATCTATGCACTGGTAGTGCGTAACTACACTTAATTCACACTACTATTGGATTTATAACCTAAGGTTAATGGAGAAAAAATCAGGAATTGTATTGAGATTTAAGTAAACAAAGG
>VZTM01029370.1:311-16419 GCA_013400555.1 Jacana jacana | reverse complement strand
CATAAAAAATTTCTTCCTTACGCCCCAATCTAAACCTACCCTCTTTCAGTTAAAAATTGCTGTCCCTTATCCTGTCTCTAGAGACACAGATAAAAGGTATTTCTCCATCTTTCTTTTAAGCTCCCTTTAAGTATCAAAAGGGTGCAACAAGGTCTGCCCAAAGCCTTCTCCACGATGAACAAATTAAATCTACTGTACATACTATATATATATTATTCTAGTAATCACAGCAGCTTTTTAGTAGAAAATAATTGAGTGAACAAACACGAATCTAATAAAAATTAATTAAACAGAATTTCAAAGGCAGCAAAAATGCTTTCTACTGTTCATTGGGAAACCACAAAGCAAAGCATAAATAAAAGATTTAGTTGAATGCTCTTTCTAGTCTGATTTTATTGTAGGTTGAAAATCAAATAACACTACAACAGAATGTGATGCACGTATCTTAACTTTCTGTGCTTTTAATTGGAACATAGGCAAACTCCATATCTATTTCAGCATTCTTTTTCAATAATAGTTCAAAACGAACTGGATCTGGCCTGAGGACAATATGAATGAAATTATAGAAATATATTAGGCTTTTTAGCATCTTTGGACACTGGGGAAAAAACAGTTATGAGAATATGATCATGGAGATATCAAAGGCCAGAAAAATATCAGAAAAGAAGTTGTATGCACTGCAACAGGTGAATAACATACCCACAGGTAGATAGTCAAGTGATTCTGGTCATATACTTAAGTCAGTGAAACGGTATTCAATTATATCAATCAAACACCACAATTTCTGTTTACAAACTACAATCAGTATTCTGGGTATGTTAGTTTTGAATTTCAATCACTCTCTCCTTTTAAAACATATCCACTGTTTTCAGTTTACCTGTTTTTATGTCAAGCAATCAGATCTTTCCCCACTACATTAAAAAACTTTGTAGTTTTATGTTACTATATGTTCTTAAGGGTATTTTGTGGATATAGTAAAATCATTGCTATTAAATGTGTTTCTTTTTTCAGTTTCTGCAATAGAAAGCAAAAGAAAAAAGAAAACTTGAAAAAGAGAAAGAAAAATTAAGGAGCTACATTGAGCGGAAATTTTCATAATCTAAATTAAGACTTAGAAAACTGAATTATTGTAAAGATTGTAGATTGGGTTTGGCTGTGTTTTGTTCTGCTGATATTATCACATTGAATGATTTCAGAACAGCTTAATCCAAGACATACTTAGCAATGCCCTTGTGAATTTGAAAAATGCCCTTTCTAAAGACAGAGCAAATTTTAAAGAATCCAGTAGAGAATAATAGACCACTACTACCTCATAAATTTACTAATTACAAAAGTATTGAGATCTATAGCTACCATACATGATGCACTGTCAAAACAATGGGTTTGACTTTGATATAAGCTCATAGAAGACAAAAACTTTGTGTCCATATTTTTAAATTATTACCCAAGTGGCACAATTCTAGCTGTTTCTAGCCTTGGGGAAGACAATAATCTGTCCATAGCCTCAGTTTTTTATATTTCACTTCAACCAGCACAAACACACAGCATGAATACACACATCTGAAGCAACATGAGCTCATTATCTCCTATTATCCATATCAAGCAATTTTATATCTGTTACTGTATTTGATTATCATCTGAAATCTATATACATGAATTCTATAAACATATTGAAAGTATCAACTTCAATGTCTGGTTTCAATATGAAAGCCTCTTTTATCCCTTCCTACTGTTCTCCCCCCTTTTCCTTGTGCTGCTTAATATGAAACAATAAATTCCTTATACATCTTTCAAAAATGATGTAGTTGAAGGACCAGCACCAAATTCTTGTTACAAACCATATACTTTCACACAATTACTATAAACTCCTATTTCAGTTCTACGAAATCCATTTATTTTCACAACCGCATCAGGAATGCACAATACAATTATTTAAAAAAAAAAAAAAGTCACTATACATGCTAAGGAAAATGGATATAAGGAAATAGGAATATGGAATATGACACTGCAAACGCTTTATGATTCATGTTTATTGTTGCAAGCTGCAACAGCTTGTGCTTTCTGAACTAGAAAGCTGGTCTGCTCCTTCCTCTTGCTATGGAGGACATCGATTAGATGTGGTGTTCAGGGATATGGTGTAGGGAAGAACTTTGTAGAGTAGGGCTGGTTGTTGGACTCAATGATCCCAAGGGTCTCTTCCAACCTAAATGATTCTATGATTCTATGATTCTATTGCCTGTTACTTTGATAAGTCTGCCACCATGAGACAACCTGGGCACCCTCCTGGGTCTACTCTTTGTCATGGTACTTGGAAATAGGAGAGTCATACTCCCCAGTGAATCTTAAATTTTCTATTTGTTTTCAAGTATCATGAATTCCTGAGCAGTAATGTATCAGGCATGTTCTTAGTCCACGTCTATACTTCACATCTAGTATTCTTAACATGGAATGAAAGAAAATTGAGAGAAAAGAGGTCCCACACATCCTCATCCTGCTAGAAGAATGAATACATATATTGTATACAGGGTCTATATGCAGGCAGCTTGTGACTTGGAAAATATCTCATTCCACATAATCACTGAGTAGAAATGTATGTTTAGCTATTGTCGCCTATCTCTTGCAGCAGCATGCACATTAACAACCAGCCTCTGGTCTTTCTTACAAAAGGGTAATACAGATATTAGCAATTCAGATACAATTACCATAAAAGTAATATGAACCTATGATATGCTATTTTCCAGTCATCAAAACTTCAAGTTTTAAAAATCATTTTAATTGAAATAACTCAGCTATTGAAATGATTCAGTAATTGAAATGATTCAGTAATTGAAATTAATGCTAAAATTTTGTGGGTTGATTAAAATAACTCTTTATATTTCCAAATGTATTTTGTTGTTTAACACACTGGTAGACTGTGATAATTATCCCAATATACAATACTTAATATTTACACAATGCTACATGATAATATCTGCAGTGTATCTTGACATTGAAGATATACAATTATTTTGATTTATTTTACAATACCTGTAGGATAAAATAATTTCAACTGCTTTATAATGTTTCAATCAGAAGTGGAAGGAAACAGACACTGAAGAAGCCAGCAACCCATAGAGGAACCAGCTGAACTGGAAAAATTTAGTTCTTCATCACTATGCATATGCAAAAAGTAACCTGTAAAAATAACTACTCATACACACAAACAAAAATCTGAACAGGTGATTATTTTCCCGGTTATATGGGTTCTGCATAGCAGGTGGGGAACTGACCAGGTAATTCTGATAGACAGAATGGATTCTAAAGGTTTAAAATTTCTAACTTTGAATTTCAAAAGACTGTCCAACACTAGGTTACTAATTTTGCTGAGCATATTGCAGTTTTTTTCTGCCTCTGAAATGTAGTTATATGAAGATTTACTCCAGGCATAAGTTCATGTTCCACAATGGTCTTTCTGAAGCTGTAGATCCAGGTGCTCAGTAAACAAGTCCATCAAGACAACAGCCACGTCTAAGCCACTGTCCCACAATAGCAAACATTTTCGATCATCCTCATCTATCATGGATTTTTGGAGTGGGTAAACAATAATATAGATGGAGCCAATATTATCTAATATAGTCATGGTAGTGTTGTACTGCTAAAGGTTGCATTTGCAGTTTGTTGACAAACATACTATTAGAATAGACTACAGACGCCCTTGATGCTGACATTCACTAACTTTAATAGTATTTGCATCAGAGCTTTTGGTACTTATCAGAACCAGAGAGTTTATAATTCTAAACATCCACACTAATGACAAATGGATAAGGAGCTTTGCTTTCCACTTATATTCCATAATTTATTTTCTGCATATGCAAACCCACATTATGATAATCTCTAGTCATTTACTCATATGATATGTATTGCAGGATTCTTGATTTGTTGTTGCAGACTGTTAAAAAAACATAGCTAGCTTTGTCATGACCTGCAGAATACAGATCACATTTTATATGTACTTAATCTCTGAATGGAAGGAGACAGATCAAAGAATTTCTGTGAAATGCCAAACAATCAAAGTGAACTCTCCATTCTTCAGATATATGATTTCTTAGAACTTTGATAAATGGATGTGAAATAAGAACATTTGGAAAACAAGTGTTTGTGAATTGCAGAGGTGGATGGGTTCAATCAGGAAAGCTCAGAAGAACAAAATAGAAACAGTATGTCAAATAAGGAACCTGATATGATTTTCTGCCGTTAAAAACTAGACTTATCTTTTGTAGATACTATATTTTCTGAAAATATGTTCCTTTCTTTTCATTTGTAAATAATAGTATTTTTTAAAAATTGTCAGAAAATCACAGAAAGGTAATGAAAAATAAACAAATAATTATATAATACATTAAAAAAAATATACATCCCAATCCAACAAAGTGATCAGCCAGTATTCATAACTAGAAGAAAATGAAAGACAAGGTTAAGAAATAATATCTAAATATGTAAAATAATAAAATAATAAATTCTAAATAATAGGGTAAAATAAGCATTATTCTAGCAGAGGAATTCTAAAATATTTACAAGATATTTACCAATCCACATTAGAAAAAAAACCAAACACTCTGTCCCACTTAATGTTTTTGCTTTCTGTATTCATTTTTATAATATTAACGCAACTTCGGGCCAAGGCTATAATCTCTTGTTGTAAAAGCATTGTTCCTATTTTATTAAATTATTTCCATCAGAAGCAACTTATTTTTAAAAGTCTTATGGAAACTACACCAGAACAGAGAGTAAATCAGATAAACGTACAAGTGATATTCATCAGGGAAGATATAATTCTCTAAGGTTCCAATAAAGGCACTGAAGTGTAGCACCTTTCCACAGCTATTCTGGAAAAATGACATATGAATCATTTATATAAATGCATCCTTCAGAAAGGCTCTGCTACTTCCATTCCAAAAATCAGTGAGGTCATGTTGGATTTTTACAGTCCTGCAAGTGCAGTCATGAATGAAACATTCCATTTTATGGAAATAAGTTCTGTAAAAATGTTCATTGAATAATATATATCTCCCTTGTAGTTCCTAAACAAAACTAGATTGACATTCAGCTTCTAGGTTTTTATTTTGCAAATATTTATTTAAAAATGTTTTGGTTTGTTTTATTTTGTTTTGATTTGTTTTGTTTTGTTTTGTTTTTATGGTAGGAGATTTCTAAGTACTGGAAAGATAATCACACTAACTTGTATTATTTGAAACAAGCTATGGTGATTTTTTTGTTTGTTTAAATTATACTACATAAATATGATATATTATACACAACACATTATATTATAGTCACACTCATTGTAAGGTTTTCTTTCCACTGAAGTGATCCATTTATCTGTTTGATTGGCCCGTACAGTTCTAAAAACTAACCCCCACCCTATTTTTCTCTATGCACAAGTAATTCAACTTCAAGACATGGGTTATCTGTTTTCTTCTCTTCATAGAATCATAGAATCATTTTGGTTGGAAGAGACCCTTGGGATCATTGAGTGCAAACATCAGCCTTACTCTACAAGTTCTCCCCTCCACCATATCCCTCATCACTACATCCAATCTACTCAAACACAGTCAGGGATGACTCCTCTTCCTCAAACTAAACAGTCCCTGCTCCCTCAACTATTCCTCATAAGATTTATTCTTGAGGCCTTTCACCAGTTCTGTTGCCCTCCTCTGTACTTGCTCTAACACCTCGATATCTCTGTTGTGCTGAGGTGTCTAGAACTGGACACAATACTCAAGGTGTGACCTCACCAGTGCTGAGTACAGGGGGAAAATCAGCCCCCTACTTCCGCTGGTCACACTATTTTTTATGCAAGCCAGGATGCCATTGGCCTTCTTGGCCACCTGGGCACACTGCTGGCTCATGTTCAGCTGCCCATTGACCAGCACCCCCAGGTCTATTTCTGCCAGGCAGCTCTCCAGTCTATCAAAGTCCCTCTGTAGAGCTTCCGGGCCCTCATGGAGATCAACACTCCCACCTAATTTACTGTCATTTAATCTAGGAAGAGAATAGATTTTAGGGTTGGTTATTTTGTTGTTTTGGTTTGTTTTGGTTTTTTCTTGGGATTTTTTTAGCATGTTACTTAAAGTAAAACAGCAACTTCTGCACTTATAGAAAATTGTTTGTAAAAAGGGATAAAAATCCAGGAAACTAAACAAATATAGGGTCTCATTCCTTGATACCAAATGCAAAAAAACCCTCCCAACTTTATTTTACTTAAGTGGTGTCTAGCTGTTCTAAGAATTAAAACATAAGGATAAAGGGTTCCCGATGTTCTTTACCATTTTAGCTATTTGCTTATTTATATTTTAGTGAATACTGCTTCCAGAAGGACTTTCATGACTTATTCACATCTTACACTGCAATTCATTGACTTCACAACACCTATTGCTTATTTATTTTGAGTGGAATATCCAGGCTATTAATTATCACTTTAAGTGTGATACCATAGCAAAGTAATGAAGCAAAACAATAGCTGCTACAAGCAAGGAGAACTGAAGTGTACTTTTTCAAATTTTGAACTTGTAACAAAAGAGTGAAGCTTTTTTTAAAGAGTACTGGACAATTACTAACTCACTTGAAATTACTTCCAGTTTTTAGTGAGCTAGCAGAGTTCCAATAGTTGGACATCTGCTGGCAATAGCTGTCTTCGTTATAAGAAAGTTTCTAATATGAAAATACTGTAAATTTGAAGGGGTTTGGAGAGATATAGTACTTTTAAATTTTGTATTATTTTGAGCAACCAGGCAATTTAAGATTAAATTAAAATTTGTGTAGACAATGTCACAAGCTATAAATAAAATATAAGTACTTGACAATGGTTTAAGGTGTCTTTCCACACAGTGTAAATGTCCTAGTGGTGCACTGAACCTTTGGACACAACTTTCTCCTTGTGATTGGAGATTACTTGGGAAAACAGAAGCAACAGAGTGAATGACTTAGTTTTCTGGGATTTGCTTCAAGTCATTTAGGTTTTTTTTTGGTTTTTGATTTTTTTTTTCCCCCCACAATACACTACTACAGCATTGCATAATTGGTACAATATATCACAACTATACTTTCAAAGTTTTATGAGAGTAGCAATAGCACATGAGTGCAAAGAAGGGAATGTATCTTTTTCTTTAGAGGCAATGATGTTTCAAATTCCTTGACAAAAAAGGACGGATCCTTTGGTGTCAAGAGAGCAAAAAGAATGAGATAAGAGCCCCTGTAAGTACTGCTTTAGATATACTCCAGCAAGAAAACTACAAAATTTAAAGAAAACTTAACAAATTATGAATTAAATTATTTATTGTTCTCAGGTGAATTGTCATCTCCATATTAAGGCCACCATACAAAGTTCTGGTTGTAATTTCAGCAAAGGAAATTCTAGAAAGGGAAATACTATCTTTCTTATGAGTTTAGTCAAATGATTTTTTTCACATTGCACTAAAATTTTGTGACTCCATTGAGAAAACGGAGATATTATAGTATAACTAAGCCCCATTCAAATACAGCTTGTAAATATTTCATGATGGATCTAATTACTTCAGGAAAATTGTACCTCTTTTGTATTTCTCTGTCAAGGGAAATATTTCCTCTGATAGCAGCATTATTACATATAGTCTGAGATATATACCCAGGACTGGTATCTTAGATAGAAACAGTCATTTGCTTCTCATACACATTCATAATCAGTTTCCTATATATTAAAATTTCTGCTTATAAAGACTGTGAAAAAGCAGACTGAAATAACCATGTCAAAAACAACAATAAAGAATACCAATGTTTGAAATAGCTATGTGCTTCACTATCTTTAAACTCCAATTTCTCTGGTCTCTTGAATATTCTACTTGTAGACTGAAGTGTGGAGGATTTGTCATTAGGTTGTTCACCCCTAATTTGCAGTTTAAATCTCAGCTCAATGTAATCACATACAGCCATACACAGTTATCTTTACGCTTATCATTGCTTTTTTCATAATTTGAATTCTTCTTTTATGTTTTCTTCAGATGAGCTGACGCCTCCGAAAAAATAAGCTACATTCTCCTTTTTGTAAACTTAATTGTTTGGTTAAATTTTGCTGATTTATGAAAGCTTTTACCACATTCCTATAACTTTTTTCTTACTTGGAGAACTACTCTCACTCTAACACCTGCTTTTATTCAGAACAAATAACCCTGATAAAGTATTTTCTTTTCTAAATTCTCTTGGCTGCATAGACAATAGATATTTTTTTACTGATTTTCAAAAACTGTGACTGTACATCAAAAGGCAGACACCAACTTCTTTTACTAATTCCAGCACACAGAATTCCATCACATTGCTTTATAATCTTCTGACAGATTCTTATGTTAAACTTTTAAAAAGATTTACAAACCATTTAAAAGCTTGATATAATCTGATCTTAAAATTACATACAATTATTTGTGTTATCCTATGATGTCCTCTGGAATGTCATTTTCTGAGTATGGAGTGAAAAGTTGAGAGTTCAGAGAAAAACAACAAGCCAAACTGGAAGGATTGGTTAATTTGAGTTGTAAATACTTTTTACAATTAAATTCTTACTCATTTCTATTTAGGGCATGTAAGTGGAGGGGAAGGGGGCTGGAAAATATTGAAGAATTATTTTATAGCTAAGTTAATTTAATACTAAAATTATTGCATTGAAATCATTTATCATTTGCAGAATGTTTTGGAGAGGGCTGCCAGATTCAACCTAATTAGGACTCGGTGGCTATCCTTGTGCTATTAAATTACATATCTCTGAAAACTGTTCAGAGGACTAAAGTCACCTGGCATCAGATGTCTCAGACTTTTGTTGGTATGCACACTGCAGATCATTACACATAAATGGTCCTTGAAATGCACTAATTCCCCAAGGAATTGCTCAGGAATTGTCTAGGACAATAATTGGTGCAGACAACCATTGTGTCTGAGGAAGCTATTAGATTTTACTAGTACTCACTTTCAAGCATAGAAAATGCTTGAACTTCCAGCATCTACAGAGATGTTTTAATTCGTACAGGGAAACAACAGATAAAACACCTTTTAAATCATATTTGTTTTAAATTAAATAATTGGAAAGGTTCAAAGAAAAGTAAGGGAGTAGGTTGAGCAGTCAAGCCATGTGGACAATCAGTAACCTACTGCTCATCTTCATCCCCTCTGGGACTTAGAATTACAGAGTAGTGTTAGTCTACCTGAAGAAGGCTGACTCATGTAGGTCTGACACAATCACATTGACTCATACAGAGCATACATTATTTAAAGTTAACAAACAACAGCAAAATTTGGAAGCACTTAGAAATACTTAACTATACTTTCTGAGATGGTATCCACTATTATTACTGGAAAGAGTAGTTAATTACTCATCATAAAGAATTACGCTATTAGGTTTTTCTTTACTTCTGAAAAAACAAGGATTTCTCATTATTTTTTTCTAATTAAATAAAAGCTAGTTTTATCATTGTTTTCTCTGCCTCTTTTTTAATTCAATTCATAACAACACATTGTAGAAGTTAATTCGTGTCCTGATTCTCTGTGATCCATAAAGTGATATCTTTTTAAAAATTAATAAAAATGAGAAAAAGTATTTCCAACTTTTTCCTAAGTTTAAAGTAGTACTTATAATATCTCTATATCTTTGAGATACATCTTTGGTAGCTTTCATCTGGAAATGTCAGTAGTAACTATACCATAAATAGACTATCAAATTACATATGTTGGTAGAAATCATGAACTCTTCTTAAGAAAAACAAAAACAAAAACAAAACAAAAAACCCCAACCAAACCAAACAAACAATTGTATTCTCAATTTTCTTGAAAGAATGTTTATGCCATGTAGGTGAGATTGGAGGATAATTACTGTAACAGTAGTTATTTTCATAACATAGGAACCACCAAATATGTAACATATTTGCACACACAGAATTCTGTTCTATACCATGGACAAAAACTTTAATTCACAATATTAATGCTTAAGTATATCTTTCTACCTTCAGTAGTATCCATAGAGCTTTATAAAACACAGAAGGTACTACAAAAAATGTAAAATTAGAAAAAATCCCAACTCTGGAAAACTCACAGGGTCAGAGGTTTGAATTTTAACAGAGACACTGAACAAAGGCATTTTCTCTTGACAGAGATAAAATAAAAACCAAGGTGCTAAGGAGTTTACAGTGTCCATAATAAAAATTAGTTTCTAATCATCAGTCTTCTAATCTTCCAAGCTTATTGATGAAATTACAATTTTGCATCCCAATCATGTTTGAACTCTTTTTCTACTAGTTGAAATTAGTAATACTTCTTTTAAATTTTACCTGACAAAAACTAAACAATATAATAATTTTTACATGTTGAATGGCTCCAGGAAGTTGCTTCACAGAAGTAAAAGGAACATTTGAGAAATGGATAACACTTATTTCTGCATTATACTTATTAGTCAAGAACAATGTAGCTGGGAGAATAAGCAACACTTTGTAGCAAAAGGTTGTTGCATTCTTTCCATGAAAAGATTGTCTTACCCCACAGTGAGATGGCACTTCCAGATGTTCCCTTCAGGATGGTCTCGTACATTCTCTTACTTTCAGTTATGTCTTTTCAAAGCTTAACCCATGTAACCTACTGAAAATGTGTGGATATTCTGTGTGTGTGTGATTTTTGTTGTTTTGTTTTGGGTTTTTTTAATGATTTTTCTATTTCTGTAAAGAACATCTATAGTCCATGTTCACTTATCAAAGAAAGAAGGAAATCAAAAAAGACGGGAGCATTAAGATCTAGAGACTTTATCCATGTCATTCTGGATAAGGTCAAAACATATTGAAGACAGTGAGAGGTCCAGTTCCTAGCACTAACATAATTTATTTCTGAGAAAGTAAGTACAATCACTGAAACTGCTATTTCTTTTTGCTTATATGTTATGGTCAAACAACAGAAATTCTACCATTTTTTATATATAACCCAACACAAGTGCCACGGATTTTGCTTTTTTGGCCTTAAAAACACTCAGGACAAGTTGTGTTTGATACCAAATGCTTCTGACAGCTGCAAAAAGATATGAGTGTTCCCTGTTCCAGTTCCTTCAACAACATAGATACCTTTCACTGAGGTCAGATTTAAAGCTTTGAAAGCAGTAGCTGAAAGCTTTTGATGTTACAAGGGAACGTTGAGAGGAACATGCAGCCTGTTTTGATTTCACTTTCTGACAGACTTATGTATCAACATCCCAATTCCTTCTTCTTTGCCGTCTGCAGCATAAATCCTGTTTCATCTCACTTCTGGTGACAAGGTTGCTTACATTGCCCAACTTTGTCATGTGCCACGTGTCTGCTTTGGGTTAATCCTGATGATTTTTCACACACAAAACCTAATCCAACTCCACATCTTCAGTCAGATCTAGTCATGTTGCAGAGAATCCTGTACTCTGAAAACCGGTATAGTTTTTCCTCTAACATTCCCTATGTATTTAGTCTTATTGACTCATGTTCAGTAAATCATATCAATTTTTGATTCTTTTTCAGTAAGTGAACTATGCCCACTGTAGCTCTTAGTTATTGAAGTAATATGCCTCATGCACATTAAAAGCCACTCTAAATACACATTTATTTCTTCACTAAATTTTGATCAGACTCATTACAAGGTGGCTTATAACTTGTTTACTGGAAATGGGTGTAGAGAAACAGTTAAGTAATCCCTTCATGTATATATTTAACTGGAATGGACTAAATGGTTAGTCTATACACTAGTGCTAGATACAGTCCAGTACAAGAGGATTTATTCTGAACCTCACAGCATGATGCTCAGTCTTGGTCCCAGAAATGTTAAAAGGTGTTCCATGTGTTCCAAGAGCAAAGTTCAGCTTTGATGGCCTCTGATCTAATTAAATTAAAATTCATGGTGGGGTACGGGTGTCTGGGTGATTTTTTGTTGGTTTTTTTTGGTTGGCTTTTGGGGATTGTGTTTGTTTTACCTGCAGATATATGGGAGAAGTAAGTCTCCCAGTTTCCTTCTTCAAGCAACTATTTCTCTTTCTCTTTTAAACAGGATTTTTATAAACAGGTTGGTTTGTGAGATTGTGACATCAATATCAGTTTCTTTTCTGCTCTATAGTAACTTTATATTCTGCTTTTCAGACACAGAACTGCAGAGTGGGAACCTATTAATATTGAATGATGGGAAATTAAAGAAAAGTTACATGCAGTTATGTTCTAAAAGAGCTATTTTAACAGCTGTTCAGGTTGTTACTATTGGAGTTGAGTTGTTAGCTGTTCAACAAATTTCTCCTTTGTGCTGACTGATACAGGTTCCTTTTCGATGATGCATACATGCTCAACCAGAAGCATAGGACTCAAATAAAATATTTCCTCACAAAACCAAATAAGATCATCTTCACACTGATGTATTTTTAGCTTAGTTTCCTAATGGAACAAGACATTCTGGTACGCTGTTTAACTGTGTGCCTGTCAGTCACTCTGATAACTTCAAGCTGACTGACAAATTGTAAATACTATTGAAGGCTTGAAAGATATAAAATTCCACCAAGTTTCAAGAAAAATGGTCTTGAAAGTAGACATTGGTCCCTTTAGCTCCCTCAGAGACAAAAAGCATATAAATGATCACAACAGTTATCTATCTTTTAGAGTGCCTATTAGCTAATCACACAGCACTGGAAATCGGTCATTCAGGTACAATTTGGGTAGAACTGCAGCACTGCAGCACTGCTCCATACAATCCAGTAATTAGGGGACAAGGAAGTGAAATAAGGGTTTTCTTTGAAAAGAAACTGGAAAAACAATCCAATTTTGCTTTCTAAGTTTCTGCAAATTTATGTACTAGGCATTTTCTAGGGAAATAACATACAACTCCATAGAACTTGTAGTTTGTGTCTTGGAAGAATTTCTTCCCCCATACATTGTTCCAAAATTTAACCCCATTGTGTGAAGAAACTTTCCATTTGTGAATTTATTTGTTACCTCTTTACACTTAGATCAACATTTGATTTTGGTATAAGCATTTCTTTAAAGCTCATTACTCAACAGACTTTTGATTATTATAAACTTCTGTTCATTTCTGCCTTACAGTGTTTACCATCCCAACATTTCTTGCTTGAGTACCTAGAAGGTATCTGTGTAACTTTTAAATATATAAGATATAGTACTGTGCTGCTATTAAGAGTTGGAAGAGACCTCTAGAGATCATCTAGTCCAACTCCCCTGCCAAAGCAAGATTGCCTATAGCACATTACTCAGGGCTGCATCCAGGTGGGTCTTGAAGGTCTTTAGAGAAGGAGACTCCACAACCTCCCTGGGCAGCCTGTTCCAGTGCTCTGTCACCCTCACCGTAAAGAAGTTTTTCCTCATATTTGAATGGAACTTCCTATGTTGCATCTTGTGCCCATTACCCCTTGTCCTGAGAACCACTGAAAAGAATTCAGCTCCATCTTTCTTCAACCCGCTCTTTAGGTACTTGGAAACATAGATAATGTCTTCCCTTGGCCTTCTCTTCTCCAGGCTAAAGAGCCTCAGCTCTCTCAGCCTTTCCTCATAAGGGAAATGCTCCAATCCCTTAATCATCTTTGTAGCCCAATGCTGGACTCTCTCCAGTAACTACTGTCTCTCTTGAACTGGGGAATCCAGAACTGGATGCACCATTCCAGCTGTGGTCTCACCAGTGCAAGGCAGGGTTGGTGGCAGGGACCGGGGAGGTGAGGAAATTAGATTAGATATTAGGAGGAAATTCTTTATTCTGATGGCAGTGAGACACTGGGAACAAGTTGCCAAGAGAAGTGGTGGATGTCCCATTCCTGGAAGTGTACAAGGTCAGAAGGATGGGGCTTTGAGTAAACTGGTCTAGTAGGAGGTGTCCCTGCTCATGGCAGGGAGGTTGGAACTATAAGATCTTTATTGTCCCTTCAACTCTAACTATTCCATGATTCTATGATAGTACTTTTGCAGAGTTGAATGAAGAATATATTATGAATGGAAGAACAGAGAACTTTCTGGACTTAGTGGGCAACTGAACTGATCCAATAACTCTTCACTGAAGCCAAGATTAAAGCCTTTACTATCCCAAGACTCTATGTTTATTTCATACACTTAAGAAACAAGCTAAAACCAGAAGTAAATAGTAGTATGTGATATAAGCAACTATAAAAAGGGAAAAGTTGGTCAATATATTGACTTAAAAAGTCAGAAGTGAAAGAATCCATGAAAGTTTAATTTACCCCCCTTGTGCATAGTCACCATAGTTCATTCTTTAATTGCATGATATTGTATAATTTTTCTATAAATTTAAGTCATTACACAATGCAGAGGATTTTTTCTAATAACCAGTATTTTGCAATTCTATTTTTTTTATTGCTAAATGTATAGTGGCCAGCCTACTTCAGTGCATCTTGTTCAAAAAATACATATGAAGACACAATTAGTGGTTTTTTTCCCAGTGGATTTTTACTGGTTGAACACCTTTCCTGCAATTTTCATTACATTCAATTGTTTTGTCATCCATGGCTCATTCACAGCTGGAAGAGTTACATCTCCTCCACAAGCCTCTAACATTTTAGTTGAGATTTACAAGAACCACAGAACTTCTATTCCATTCCCAAAAGGGCAAGAAACATAACTTACATAAGCACAGATAGTTCTGTCTGTTTCCTCAAATTTTAAGTAATTCTTCTTTGTCCTTTATAACTTTATTTTTCCTTCCCCATTCTTCTCACATGTGAGCATGTTTTTGAACTAGTCTTAATAGTCTATGAAACTTACATTTTGATGGTGTATATAACCCTCTGAAAGCCTTTATTGACTTTCAACAGTCATTCAAGACATTTGTGGCAGAATTTGGTTGCTAATGCCCTGGCACATGGACTCTTAGATGCTGTACTCTATCACACCTGATATCCAACTACCGCTTCAGAAAAGCATAGATCTCCTGAAGCAGTGCTGTATAGGAGGACAGGAGTGATGCATATGCCTGCCTTGGGTGGATGGATACCTTGAATACTCTACATGTATATACCTATGTGTTGACAGCTAAGTCCCGCATTCACTTTAGAAAAGATTGTTCAAATAGACTGCAAAAAACATAAATGCAATGTACGTCTACGGTAGGTGAACGGGCCCCCACAGTGTAAGATAATGCGCTGGGATATAGAAATTTGGTCAAGGTTACTATTAAACATTATACTTTTTGCTGTCATCTCCAGATTGCTAATGACAGCATGAAAAGTTAGAATAGCTGTTCTGTTCCAGATAAGCTTTACAATTTTATTCCAAACAATGATTACTCAGGGTTAGATTATACTCACCTATCTTTGATCAGATGTGAAGAGTCAGATATCCAACCCATAATTAGAAACATTTAATTATGCAAAGGCACACAGGAAAAGCCAAACAAATTTATTATAGTACTGAACACTAGAAGAGAAATTCTGTAATGACAAATTAAATAATGAGAGGTCTAATTTGTTGTATGGATGCCTTTATTCTTTATAAGATGGAGTGGGCATATTTTAAATTCTTTTATATTTAGTTGTACTGAAGCTATTGATGGAGAAAATCTATAAAGACCTAGTATAGCTAATGAGAATTTTAATAGTGTTCTTTAATTTTTATTGTAGCTGTTAATAAAATTCTAAACATTTTAACATAAACCCAACATTTTTTTAAGATATACATACACACACAAATATATATCCACATGCGCTCTCTATGCCATGCAGCTGGTGATTGCTAAGTTTTGGGTTTTGTTTTTTTCACGTTCTATTTATAGCTTAGCAAACAATAGACTTTTTCTCTGAACCTAAAGTTCCTCTTCAGTGTACTCAGAAAAATGAAGGTTGAGAGTTTTAGGCAAGTGTATGTTACAAGCTGAAGGGCTTTTTCCTGTAATGGTCTCAGTGAATAACATGCAATATGTCTCTACCTACAGAAACAGGCCTTTGAGCAGAGATAAAAATTCAGAAATGAACCCTGCTGGGCAGGTGCTGTGGTCTCTAGAGCCACAAAACTGTAGGAACTGGTTGGTTTTTTCCAATTGAGATAACTTTCTCAACAGGAGGGGAATGTCCTCTCATAAAAAGCAGCCTGCAGTCGGAGGTTAGTGC
>VZTM01029368.1:260735-282534 GCA_013400555.1 Jacana jacana | reverse complement strand
ATAAACGGTTTGTGAAAGACTTAGTTATTTCAGGTAAAGTCACATTTTTGCTTAGTGTCTTTGAATACAAATTGGCTAGAGTCATCTAAGAAACGGTCAAATGTGATGTATGACTCCATATCCAACAGCAGGACGTTTTGTTTCTGTCAGGTCTTGTTGATTTATTCTCTGGAAGGAACTCCGTTAAAAGTGACCTTTGCACTTTTCCAAACACCCCTGTGAGACACAGTGCCCTGGGCTGGTGGCTGATACCAGCAGTAGGATTTGACCTTTTCCAGAGGCCGACCCAAAGGAGCCCTACCTATTATTTCTGGGTTTTGGCTCATCTTATCTCATTAGCTTCATAATGCTTGAAACCTCCTCAAATGCTTGTTCCAGTTCAGGCCATTTTCTAAAGGAAAAGATGAGCTGGTGTAAGTCAAGTTTTCTGTTGGGGCAGGCACGGTTTTAAGAGTTGCAGGACATCCCATCACAGGAGCTCCCATCCACAGTTGCAGAGTCTCTGAAATGGGCTGTTACAACCTGATGGGACACTTGTCATAAAGATACTCATTTTGTTCCCTCGTTTGGTTACTCCCTGCCTTTCCCCACATCAACTGCTTCCCATGCCTCGCTCCACGCTCTTCCCTTTCGCTCCCTTTTAATGAAACGGACGTTGTTTCGATTCTGAAGAGGTGGCTGCTTATGAGTTCTATGTTCCTTTAAGACCAATGGGAAGGAACAGATAATCCAAATTTACTTTTCCTGTGTTTGTATTCAAGGATAGTATCCCATAGTTATTCATTTTCTAGGTGATGTGTGACTTATTTCAGGTAAACGTTAAGGTTGAAATGAGGTGCTGTCACAGCAAAGGCTTAGTGAAATCCAAGAAGCCTTCTCGGTCAGTTATTGCTCACTGCAATGTTTTACTGCTGAAGTGTTTGTGGTGCTTTTATTTCTCCAGAGCATGAAGATTTCTGCTAGAAAGCAGAAGAGCTCATTCTCAAGATGGCATTATTTTTGGGGGTGCTTTTCATATAGAGGAATAAAGACTTGTGCCATTGCCTGACCATCAAGATGTTGCACATGCACACACGTATGGCGAGACTTGTGTGCGTGTTTATACGTAACATTAAAAACCATTCTTTTAGAAACAAATTGAATTTCATTTCCATGTGCCTGAACTTAATACTACCTAACAGCATAAGCAGTGCTTTATGTTCCAGTACATTTTGGAAGCATTGAAGAAAGTTGTGTTGGGGAGCAGGTATAAGCAAGTTACATCTGCTTTACAGGTGCGTAGGAAGAGACAAATGGAGTAAGGTCAGACAGGAATGGGAATTAAAACTTGGCTTTAACCCCCCGTATCTTGCCCTAATTACTGGAAACTTACCTGTAAAATGTCATCTCCTGCAATATGCCTGTCCAAAAATAACAAAGTAAATATTATTTTAAAACCCCAAACCTATTAGAATTATGAGTGTCTAATCGGAGGCGTTAGTAGTTATCTTGGGACTGTAGGGATCTTGCTCCAGTTGTACATGGGAGCTGCTCAACTGCTGTAAACCACAGAGGGGAATAGCCTTCAAGCAGGTCATCTTGAACCAGAGTCTGCACCCAGACAGCTGCTTTTCCTGGGGAAGCAGGTGATTACTTCCTCAGTAAATTCAGTGTAGTTATTTGGTAAAAGGCTAAGGACGATGTGAACAGTAAGTCTGGAGATTTAGCAACTGAGGGGCAGAGGAGTGTCTTTTACAGCCCACCTGCCCAGTTTGAGACAAAAACTTTCTTTGGAGGAGTAACTCCAAATAAGGTTCAAATAAACTGCTTCCAGCTCTTTCTCTTACGTGCTTCTTGGTGTCAGGATGTAATCTGGACTTTTGGGGTATTCCTAGTCTTTCTGCCATACTTAAATAATCTACATACTTATTTGGCTTGGCTTGTATAAAGAAGGCAGATTCATGGGAAATGCTTTATCAAAACATTCAACTTCTTTCTTTTTTCCCCCCAGGGTTCACTCCATCTCCTGTTGCTCAACCACAGCCATCAGCTGGCCTTAATGTTGACTTTGAGTCTGTGTTTGGAAACAAATCTTCTAATGTTGTGCTAGATTCTGGCGGTAAGGCACTTCCTGAAATAGATGACATACCTCCTGCAACTTATTGTTATTCTCGAGGTATAAATCTCTAAATTTGTATTTACTGCCCCTGCTGTGATGGTGGTGTTCCAGCTGAAGGTGGGAAAGCTGACTTTAAAAGGCCAGTAGCAGCATTTCTTCATCCAGTTCTTCTTTGACAAGCAAATGTTTTCTTTCCACACTATTTCTACACGCACCCCACTGAAACATTCCATGGTTTTCCTCAACTTAAATATTTCTGTGTTAAGCCTTTACACAGTGAAAAGCCTTTGGATTTTACGTGCTGTCATGTGAAATGAGCCCTGTGTTTGTAGAGCATGGTCAGAAGAGCTAGAGCTAAAGCCACTTAATTTTCTATATNTTTGTGGCCCTTTGCCTACGTGTTACTTTTTTGATGTTAAGACTATTTGGAAAATGATAAATTATCAAAACATACACAATTAATTTGGGTTGTCATAGTTAGGACTCTTTTTGATCATCTGGAAAGGAAATACCTCCTGGTGTTTTGACATCGGGCCCTTGACAACTTTTTGGGCAAACCAGTCATCCACTAAAGGGAAATAAGTATGCATTTCTATAGGATTGAAATAATGGAGATGTTGATTCTTTATTTTGATGGATATTTTGATTGCATTGCTGTCACTGTGAATCCATTCCACATAAAACTGATGTCATGTACGTTAAACTAGTGAAGTGCAATCTCTTTCTATAGCAAACACCACCTTTATCAAGAAGCATGATGTTATCCTTCAAGTCCAGTGTAACCACCAGGTTACATTTTGTATTTTAGCCATTGTATCAAACTTGCTGTGTGTTTAGTAGAATGTCACAATGTTCATGGGAGACCCGTGATTCAAACCACTGCTTTTCTGATTATGGTTCCCAGGCTTTGATGAACTTGGTGGTCTCCTAAAACCAACAGTGGCCTCTCAAAACCAGAGTCTTCCAGTTGCCAAAGTACCACCCAACAAACTAGTGTCAGATGATCTGGATTCGTCTTTAGCCAACCTTGTAGGCAGTAAGTATTGAACCACTAAAAAATACTCATTTCACTATTTTACACAAATAGAGTCTCAATAATATCTTTTTCTACTTTGTGACAGATTTGGGCATTGGCAATGGAACTACTAAAAAGTGAGTATGCTAGATTGGAAGTTGAGCGTTTTGATTTTCTTGATAGTAGAGTCTTATACAAATACAGGTTGAAACCTGTGTCTGATGCCATAGTGTAATCCTTCGGGGCACATGTGGAGTTGTACTTTGTTTCTCATACAAGGTACAGTGACTCGTTGAGGGCTGTGGGGAAGGTGACTATAGGCTGAGTGGTGGTGGCAGTGGTAACAGCAGGCAAGGCCTCCTTGTCTCTGATTCCTTCCAGGCTTTATGTAGATGAGTTCATCCCAATGTCTCTGTGTGGCTGTAGGTAATCTCAGCACACCTTAAATACTTTGTGAGCTGGGGTTACACAGGGGCTGTACTGAAGATTGTGAGATTACAACCTCTGACTTGTGGTTGACCTTTAGAGAAGTGGATTTTGAAGCAGGGTCAACATCTGCTCTGGCAGCAAAGCTGAGAATGTGATAAGTCAATTTGGGGCTTACTGGGACCACCTATGCTAACTCCAGAGTCATTCAGAAATGGAGTAAGAACTTGCTTTTAACTGAACTGTTGCCCCAGGGAAAGTCAACTGGACTAATGTATCTCTATGGGGAGCTTGAGTGGGATTAGGTAACACTGAGGTGGCCCATGTTGAACATCTTAAAACACTTCTCCTGGCCAGAAAGGCTGTCTTGAGACCTTTTATCATCTGCGCTAGATGAGCTGCTTCACTAACAAATGAATCCATGCTTCCAAGAAGAACCATCGTTTCTGAGGGAGTTTTGTAAGAAAATCCAATGTTTTCTAACGATTCTTAAAATTTATTTGAAGTGATGTAAACTGGACTCAGCCAGGTGAAAAGAAACTAACGGGTGGTTCCAACTGGCAGCCCAAGATTGCACCTACAACTGCATGGAATGCTCCAACGTTGGTAAGCAGATACTCATTTTGAAATGGGGAGTTCCCCACAGCTTAGGTTTGTGGACTGATGTAGAAGGGAGAGATGTGGAAGTGATCTGTAGCTGCAGTAAATGGGGTGTAGAGAACTGAAGAAGTGGTCAATTTGGGATGGGCGCTGCTTGGGTTTGGTTTCAGCTGGGTGGTTCCAGTGACTAGTTTGGGATGTGACATGGGCAGGTTTAGCGTTAACGTCAGTAGTGTTTGACCAGCCTCTCATGGCAAGATACCAGCTTCCATGTTTCTCTCAACCAATGTAAAACTGGGAATTTCAGGGGGTGCTTCCCAACCTAGAAAAGTGTGAACAGTGTGTTCCTCGAGTGCAGAGATGGGTCAAAGGTGTCTAACGTTACTGCTCAGCCTGCAACGGGCCTGGAGATGAATCCTCTTGAACCCTCATAGAGTTGTCCGTGCAATGGTGTGGGCTGTAGCTTTCCTAATGTATGTAACTACTGCTTTCCTGCCCTCCCCTCTGCAGCTGTACTTAATGTCAGTCTGGGTCATCAACTTCGTAGTATGTGTTGTAGCAGGTAGTATTGCCATGGGGTTTTGGGTAGTGTGTAGAGTGAGGCTTTGTAATTACAAGCCAAAAAAAACCAACCAATCCCCAAAAGGTTGAGTAGTTTTCACAGTGTAACAGAACGTTTCTGCATGTGAATCCTACTCGCCCTTTCACCGACGCCCTGTGGAACTGCAGCGTGGCCAGAACAGGTAACAAACCTCCTGAGGGTTCATTGCATCTGAGCCTGCAACTGGCCAGGGGAGGCCGGATCCACAGTGCAATAGCAGAGCAGTGTGGATTTGGAAAGAGAGAGAGCTTTTCTCCCTGGGTCCACCACCTCCCTCCCCGCTGGGTCTCACTGCAGTCACGTAGGGAGAAGCGTTCAGACCTTCCCGGAGGGTGTGTAGATGTTGAAGAGACTGTAACTACTCACCTGCTTTATTGACTGGTGGTTGGAGTTTCCCTGTGTGCTTGAATCTGTTTAATAACTCGTGTCTCGTACGTACATCTTCTTGTGACAAGTCATTACACTTAAGGGCTGCTCTTATTTTGAGACACCGCTCTCAAGAGTGAAACTCTTCTATTAACATAAAAACCCTGAAACACAACTAATCTATGGAAAAAAAAAATTACTTTTCCTCTGCTGGTCTATTTATTGTGGAGTTGCTGCTGCTTGCTAAATAAATATGCTTTTGAAAATAAGGCTTTCTAGTCTTTGGAAAAAAGGCATATACCAAATAAATGGACTGTGCAAACCAATTACAAACCTGGTAACGCCCACAGTATCGCAGGTGTCTGTCCTTTCAGTCAATGACTTGAATTACAAGAACGTGGAGGGGTAAACATTTAATGTATTTGTGAACTAAAATGCTCTCTGTGTATATTCCGTTGTGTAAGTATTTGCTTCTAATCCAGTGTTATTGCATTATGTAATTGTTCTCCCTGGGGAATACAGAATGGCATGCACTTCCCACAATACGTAAGTGAAACGACCCGCAGCCTCTTTGCAATCAACTGGGCATGCTGATATTAACCACTGCTCTTGCAGAATCTCATAACCTTCTTGCTATTTACACATCTCTCATTTAAAATAAATAAATAAATAAATGGAATCTTTTGGTGTGCTGAAAAATCGAGCTTTTTCCAAGCATCCCCAAACTCCATAGGTGGTCTGCAGGCTCTTGACTCGAATGATGGCATGGGAAATACCAAGATTATGTTTTTTTTTCCTCGCTTTTAAACTGTACCATTTGCTGCCAGAGAGCTGGGGTGTGTGTCTGTGCTGCCTTTAATGCACTTGGTGAATTCTGAATGAAGAGAAAAATGTTTGTGTTTGAATAACTGCATGAAACCTCACAGGCTTCTGTCACACTTGGCACTTTATCCACCTTTATGATAGATCTTGATTTATTTCTTCTTTTAATTTATTTTAATTTTTCTTTTTTATAGTGGGGAGAGACCAATATGTCATTAATGCTCATTAAAAAAGCCAACCTGTGCTGACAGTTTACAAAGGGCAAGCAGTAACCTGGGCTGGCTCTGAGGAATGCAGCCTCTCCTTTCCTTTATGTCACCAGTGATATTGGTCTTTCCCTGTAGCTGGTTCTTGTCGCAGGGTAACTGTAACTGAAGGATGGTAGGTTCATACTGGAGCCCTCATAAAGGAAGGCAGTCAGCTTGTGTTTGCCTGTGTAGGTGGGGATACACACCAAAACAAACAAAAGTAAGTTTGGGTTTCGCTTTGGCAGCTGTGAGAGGTACAGGGACAGTCCAGTCCAGGTAATTCTCCATCAGCGAAATCTGTTCTGATGGCAACTGAAATGCCAGTGGCACTGGCTGCTCTCTCTGAAAAGGCAGCTGATACCTTAGAACTGAATTCAGCAGCAGCTTTGCTGGTGGCCTGTTCTTGTTGTTACATTTTCTCTGCTGTAATTAATCCAGTAGAATTTATATTTTTGTCATGTCCCTCTTTTCGGTGTCAATAATCTCTGTGTATCAGAAATGTAAGTGGTCTTTGACTTGTCCTGAGCAGTAATCCCCTCTGCAAAATGGGACTGTGTCTCCTCAGAGGGGAGGCTGACAGGAGGTGGAGCGGATGGACAGCCAGTTACCAGAATATTTATAAGCACCAGTTTACAGGCTGGGAAAAAAAAAAAACAACAAACCAACAATGTTGTTTATCCTTGTTAGAGTTAATACCCATTTAGAAAGAGGATGATGAAACTGTAGAACAGAAAATATGGTTAGGATACAAAGAACTGCCTTTAATATATTTTCTTTCTAAGTTACCAGCTGTTTTTTCACTGGTATGTTGCCACATTGTTCACAAAAACATAGCTTCACCCTGGGCTTTGTCTGTTGACAGCAATCTTACTGTGACTTCACAAGAGCTAACGTAGGACTCTGACCCCCAGCCTATCTGCAAAGCACTAAGAGGAAATCATAGAATCATAGAAATCATAGAATCATATAGGTTGGAAGAGACCCTTTCAGATTTGCTGCAGTCAGGGGGTGAGTGAGAGGGAACACGAGCTGGCTATGCACGTTAGAGCTGAGTATCGAAGCACAGCAGGAGAATCCCCACCGTCTACGTTCTGGCTCAAAGATATCCCTGTAGCGTCAGCAGAACCAGTGTAAATTGGTCTCTCAGTCTTCAAAATTCTCTCCTTGTGCACCATTACTTCTGATTTTGAGATAAAAGGATATACTTTGTGGGATTAAAAAAAACCCACTTCTGCTTCCTGAATATTTTCTCTCCAACTTCTCTGTGTCTCAGGCTGTGCTCTTTGAGGAGGATGCTGAGGGAACGGTGGTTCTGTTCACTCAGCCAGAATGCTGACAGGTTAAAAGCACATTCATAATTACAGATCTGCCTAGAGCCCTTAGCTTAGGTGTTGTGTCCCATCTGAATTGATTTGGGTACGCTCCTAAACCAGGCTGCAAATCCTGTTGGCTCTTTGCCGTATCCGTAAGGAGCCGAGCGCTGCAGTTGGCCCTTAGGAAGCCATGTCTTCCTGGCGCGCGGCTGGGCTCGGCTCCTCTCAGGTCACCCCTCTTTTCTCACACCAGGCACCGCCCGTAATGGCTTATCCCGCCACCACACCCACGGGGATGATGGGCTACGGCATGGTAAGTGCAGCCCTGGCACTCGGAGGCATCGGGTGCTGGGCAGCTTTTCTCTGCTCATAGCTTGGTAGCAGTCGTTTTTCTGAACTAGTTTGCCAAAGGCTGAATTTTACCTATTTTACCTCCTATGGGTTCGTTCTTCACCAAGTCCTGGGTTTCTGAACTACTTAAATGGTTTTTGTCTGAAATTAACTCTGCCATTTCTCACCTCGCTTAGTATTTTAAAAAACTTTTGTAAAATTAGGACAGTGTCTGTTCTTGGTGGGTTTTGTTGGTGTAGAATCATAGGGGACCTTCAAGATCATGGAGTTCCACCCCCTCTGCCATGGGCAGGGACATCTCCCGCTGGAGCTCAAAGCCCCATCCAGCCTGGCCTTGAAGGCCACACTCGCAACAGGAAAGTTTCAAATCACCAAGTTCTGGTTTTCTCAACTACTTGAGTGGTTTTTGTCTGAAACTGACTCTGCCCTTTCTTGCCTGTCCTGGTTTGAGGTAAAAAAGATTTTTCTGTTGTGGTTTTGGCCGGATTGACCAATATCTAAGAAAAAGAGAGAAGAGGAGGAGAAAGATTTGAATTCAGGGAAAAACCTCAACTATTTTAATGAAAATACTAATAAATAATGAAATAATCATAAGAAAAATAAAGAAGGGGGAAACCATTCTCTGGTGTATGTACAAAATGGTATCGAGCTCCCAGGATGACAGTCACATCACCAGCAGGCATGGGGAAAATGGCTCTCTTGAGCTTGGAGGAGACTGAGGAGTGACCCCATTAATGTTTATAAATATGGACAGGGTGAGTGTCAGGAGGATGGAGACAGACTCTTCTCAGTGACATCCAATGACAGGACAAGGGGCAATGGGTGCAAGCTGGAACATAGGAGGAGGTTCCACTTAAATATGAGGAAAAACTTCTTTATGGTGGGGGTGATGGAACACTGGAAGGGGCTGCCCAGAGGGGTTGTGGAGTCTCCTTCTCTGGAGGTCTTCAAAAGCTGCCTGGATGCGTTCCTGTGTGACCTGATCTAGGTGTTCCTGCTCCGGCAGGGGGATCGGACTAGATGATCTCTCAAGGTCCCTTCCAACCCCTGATGTTTCTGTTAAAAGTTCCAGACTGGAGCTGGATTCCGGATCCAAGACAGTGTCTGTTCTTGATGGACTTTATTGGCATGGCAAGAAGCATATCATGGAATGAAGTGTATCATAGAACTCAAAGAAACACAAGGTTGGAAAGGACCTACAAGATCATCTAGTCCAACTGTTCTCTTATCACCAGCACTACCCACTAAGCTACCAAATGATGTCTTGTAGCACCTCATCCAGACACTTCTTGAACACCCCCAGGGACGGTGACTCCCCCACCTCCCTGGGCAGGCCATTCCAGTGCCTGACCACTCTGTGGGAGAAAAAGGTTTTCCTGACATTGAATCTAAATCTCCCCTGGTGCAACTTGTGGCCATTCCCTGGAGTCCTAGAGAGTGTAGAGAGCTACACTCGCAATGGGAATGTTTTATGGGTGAAGTGAAACCTCCCTTCAACACTCTGCTTCTGGAGCACGGCTTTGCTGGGTGAATAAAGGGAGAGAGAATTTCCTTAGAACAATTATTCTCTCTAATGGCTCACAGATTAGTAGTATAAAAGCTAAATGTTTCAGCATGCACTCAGGTGAGGTGAATGGTTTACAGCTCATGTGTGCTCAGTGAATGAACTACAAAGGGGACAAATGTGTTCCTGAGGGTCTTTTAGGAGAGAATCATCTTCCCCGTCCCCAACTTACCCATCCCTGACCTCCTGCAGTATGTTCTGTGCAGGCGTTGTGGTTAAATCACCATTAGTGTTGGTTCAGACTGGAGCTACACAACTTTGCACTGGTGGTACTGGAAGCATTTTCCTAGTTATTTTAATTAATCAGCTGGGGAAGGTAATGTATGTAGTGTATGGGAAGTAATCTCATGTCTTGTAAAGTGGCTTTCACTGTGGGGGTTAAAGGCCAATGTGCAGTGGAAACTGGAGTTACTGGGAGCCATAGCTGTTACCCCAAGTTACTGTTACGTGTTCACAAGTGTGTGGTGCCTGAGCAGAGGGCTGAGATGGGCTGTCTCAGAAGCAGCAGTGGGCTAAAATCCCACCTGGCTCGTTCAGGCTTTCTCAGGATGTTTCCTGCTGGGAATTTCTGAAATATTGACCCATTTTACACCCCTTCTGTTTAATTTTCTGAAGAGCAGTGGCAGGTACCGTAGTTCTGAGCGTGGCCATTTTGAAGTGGCAGTTAAGTGAGCGGCTTTTCCTTGGGGAGGGCAGACTGGGACAGGCAATTTCCTCTGAGCAGCCTGCTCTAGTTTAAGGTGTCCCTGCCCATGGCAGAGGGGTTGAAACTCAATCTTTAAGGTCCATTCCAACTCCAACCATTCTATGATTCTGTGATTCCCAGCCTGCCGGTTCCTTTGGCTCCATGGTGTCAGCAGTTATTTTTAGCTTATGATTTTTTATAGGGTGTTTTCATCAGGGTTTCTTGAAAGGGTTCACCGTGTGATTGCCTAAACTGCTGCTTGCCAGGCTGGGAGGGGAACCAGGATTAGTGCAGAAAAAGCTGCTTGGAGTGGGGATGGGCTCAGTAGGGCTGCTGCTGGGTGTCAGCCCAAGCCCGAGGGGAGTGCCAACAGCAGCGCCAGGGATGGGCATCTACCTTAAATAAATAAAACATGACTTTTAAGTCCATTGATATATGTTAAACCCATAATGTGGCTCAGCCAGGGTGTCAGTAACACTTCAGACGTTGATTGTGTAATGACTTGAGGTTACTTGTACACAGAGTTCTCCGTTTTCAGCTTTCCTTGAAACCTGCCCGTTGTGTGCTGGTGGCTGTGAAGCTGCTGGTTGTGCTCTCAGCAGCAGAGAGGGGAGCGCTGTCAGAGCTCCCTTTGGGGAACAAGAGAACCAGCACAAATACTTGTGCTAAAACAAGTACTTTGGTGTTTCACATCTTGGCAGCAAGAGATTAAATGGGCTCAGTTGTTGTTGAGAGTTTTTTGTTTTTTTAAAAGGCTCTAATGTTCCATTCTAGGAAGTTTTGTTTGCACAATATTGTAGGAAGATCTTACATGATTACATATCTCATGGAATGGTTAGAGTTAGAAGGAACCTTAAAGATCATGGAGTTCCAAGCCCCCTGCCATGGGCAGAGACACCTCTCACCAGACCAGGTTGCTCAAAGCCCCATCCGGCCTGGCCTTCAACACTCCCAGGGATGGGGCAGCCACATTTCCTCTGGGCAACCTGTTCCAGTGCCTCAGCACCCTTACAGGAAAGAATTTCTTCCTGAGGTCTAATCTAAATCTCCCCTCTTTCAGTTTAAAACCCTTACCCCTCATCCTGTTGCCAGACTACCTGATAAAGAGTCCCTGCCCATCTTTCTCGCAGGTCCCCTTCAGATACTGGAAGGGGCTTTAAGGTCTCCCTGGAGCATTCTCTTCTCCAGGCTGAACACCCTCAACTCTCTCAGCCTGTCCTCACAGCAGAGGTTCTCCAGCCCTTTTTTCACCCATTTACCATTATCCTTTCTTTAAATACTCACAATGTGTTACTGCTGTGTGTGATTTGATGTTGTCCGGATTATTTCTTTTTGCAGCCGTCGCAGATGGGAGCCATTCCAGTAATGACACAGCCAACCTTAATATACAGTCAGCCAGTCATGAGACCACCAAACCCCTTTGGGCCTGTACCGGGAGCACAGGTGTGTATGTTCTGAATGGCTGCTGCTGGGCAGGGACCACAGCTGGGTCAGTTCCTTTAAAAGCCTTGCGTGGAAGCCGTGTGCTTGCGTGACAGCGCTTTGCTGGGGACAGCCGGCGTGTGCGGAGCCTCTTTAATTCCATAGCTGTTACAGATGGGTTTGAGAAGAACAGGCCGTCACACCTGGTGAAGCTCCAGCCCCATGTGGGGGTCAGTGGTTCTGTCCACTCTCTCTGGGAGCTCATTTGAACCGTGGTCTCCTGCAAAGCTCTCTGTATCCTCTGCGGTTTTGCAGAAGGCGGTATTTACAGCAGAGTGAAGGTACTCAACAGCTCCACAGGTACTTAAGTCTGTATTTCTGAAGAGAGATTTTTTTGCAGTAGGAGCTAGCATTCGGAAAAAGATGGCGAGGGAGGATGGACACCCTTGAACATCTTCATGCCAGTTTCAGAAGATACTGAGATCTTAGGGCTTTGTTGTGTTTGTGGACTGCAGTTGGAGGCAGAGCCAAGTTCAGCAGCAGATTGGAACTCTGGTATTAACAGCGTGGGTTTAATTACCAGGCATGGGTCTCTGTGTTAGAGCTCACTGCACGGCGTCTCTGTTAGGAAAAGGTAATGCACTGGGACTGTATTTTGGTCTTACTATGAAGAGCTCTGTATTTAGAGGTGACTGTTGGAAAACCTGCATGTAAACTTCACTGAAGTGAGAGCTTCAGACTGGAGCGTGGAGGGAACAGAATTCAGCAGTGGGTTGGAAAGGAAAAGAGCCTCAAAGCTCACTCCAGTGCCCTGGATCTGATCCTGTAACTGGGGAGGCTCTGCTGTGTGCTGCCAGTGGGCAGAATGTCCGTTTGCTGTGCTAAAACAGGCTTATTTTTAAAATATTTTTTTATGCTTTATCTGAAAGGAATGCTGTTAGCTTTCTTCAGCTAGAAGTGTGGTTTTCAATTGACTTTCTCTTGGAGTTCTGAGAGCTGCTGTGCATATCCACTGTAATTGCAGACAAGTAATTTGGTGTCTTTCATGTGGGTTTTATACTATTCCGAGGGGGGAAAATGCATTTACAAGACTTCTTACACAGAGAACAAGGTAAAGGCTCCTCAGGGCTGTAAGAGATTTATTTTTTCTGCCATTCCCAAAACATCAGTTTTGAAATGCCCCTTTGAAAAAAAAAACAACAACCCAAAATAATCTGCCTACCTGCCTACTTCAGTTATAGCCAGGTAGGTCTGAGCAGCTGGGTGAGCCTTTCTGCTTCCTTTGACGCTGCAGGGCTTGCTCTGGATGGAATCCCAGCTGCTGTCACGAGAGGAGGAGGAGGAGTGAGTCCCAGTGAGGGGTGTGGAGCTTATCTGCCAGCGGGTTTGGCTCCTGTGGGAATTGACAAAAGCCCCACCGGTTGGAACAGGGTTTGCTGTGTGACCAGGACGGGTTTCCCTGGGACACAATCGGTGCTGTTGGTGGGTGCTGGAGTCTCAGAAGCCTGACATCAATAAAACAACTGAACTGAAACAAAGGCTGCTGCCAGCTGTTTCCCGGCCACAGCGGAGAGGGTGTTTGCTAACCTATGGCCAGGGAGGGGAATGGCAACTTCATTACACTAAATTTACTGTGTGCTCAGTCTTGAGGGAGTTCTGAGAGCGTATTTGTCTGTTCAGGCTTAGTTAATACCCCTGTTGTGCTAGAAATAGGAAAATAAAGACACAGAACTGTGTGTTCTTGGTGTAAGCAGACAAATTGTAATGACTTAAGGTTATCCAAAGGCACACGATTCAAGCTGCCCCTCTGGATCCTGGGACACCAGAACTCTAATTCAGGTTTTGTCTGTGGTGTCATCACTGCCAAAAATGAAATCATTTTTCGTCTATATTTAAAGCACCAGATTTATCACTTCCCTCCAGTCTGCTGAGAGAGCTTGGTTTCTGTCTGCAGTAAAGGAACTTGAAGGTACTTAAAAGCATAATGACAGATACAAAGTCGTTGCCAAATTACTATATTGCCAAGTTGTGGTGTGTCGTGTCCTCCTTCCTTTGTACACAGACTGGTGAAATAGGCATCCCAATGTTGTCCAGTTTCTTCAGGATTTGGAGTTCCTAACTGATACTCTTAAGGATTTGTCTTAATAAATATACTATTCCAATCTCTAGACATACCTATTTTGCCTCTGTTAAGTGTTCTGTTTGTGCTTGCAACTGCATTTCTCATTGTTGCTTTCAAAAGCAAGGGTGGTTTCATCTTTTTTAAGGGCAAAATAATTTGAAACAATTGAGAACCACAAAGGACCACAAAGATGATCAGGGGCCTGGAGTATCTCTCTTACAAGGAAAGGCTGAGGGCCTCAGACACCTCCAGGGATGGGGCATCCACGGCTTCTCTGGGCAACCTGTGCCAGTGTCTCACCGCCCTCACAGGAAAGAACTTCTTTCTAGTATCTAATCTCAATCTCCCCTCTCTCAATTTAAAGCCATTACCCCTTGTCCTGTCACTACACTCCACAATATAGAATCCCTCTCCAGCTCTCCTGTAGCTCCCTTCAGATACTGGAAGGCTGCTATAAGGTCTCCACAGAGCCTTCTCTTCTCCAGGCCGTCTGCTCCAGCAGTTCCAGGCTGAACAACCCCAGCTCTCTCAGCCAGCCTCTCTCAGCAGAGAAGTGCTCCAGCCCTCTGATCATCTTCATGGTCCTCTGCTGGACCTGTTCCAACAGGTCCATGTCCTCCTGTGTTGAGGGCTCCAAAGCTGGACACTACTCCAGGTGGGGTCTCACCAGAGCAGAGAGGGTGGGATCTAGGGTGAGCACTAGAGAAAGGGATGGCCAGTGCTGCTGTTCTAAAGACTTCTTAGAAGCTGCTACGGTGGGTTCTGGTGTCAGGTATGTTTGTAAGCGATGTTCTACAGATGAGATGTAAGAAACTTTAACTATACTTTCCACATTTTTTTTAGGTTTCCTTTTTACTAGAGGAGTTTAAAACCTGTAGTTCCTGTGTGGTACTGTATCTTGTCTGGGTTTGGCTGAGGCATTCGGGAAGTAGCACTGTCAGTATTTAACCTTAACAGTTTTCATGAAACATCACCTGTTACTGGTTACATGCTGATGTGACACAAAGGAGAGAGCTCCAAAACCAGCCAGTCTTCCACACTGCTTTCAAACTGGGATGCTACTTTGGACTTGATATCAATTGGAGACTTGCCAACTCAGTCTGACAGGACTTTCAATGTGTGACTCCCAAGCATTTGACCATGAAGAGGAGGAAAGTCTCCTGCCATCGAGGCCTGGCTGAAGTGATGACTCTGTTGGGCTTTCTCCTTAGTCTGGTTCAAATCCTGGAGAGTTGTGGGGGTGAGGGCTGAGCTATGGCTTCCCAGAGAGAATAACCCATTTTCAAAGGGGAAATTCTGACATCCTGAAACTGCTTCTCAAGCACTTCCCATTCTGTCTCATGACTCTTCCATAATCTATCTGTGGGGACTGGCTCCCAGTGCCCCACTTGACTGGGAGTGGGGTTTCAGGAAGGAGATAAGAGATTCCAACCCAGGTAGAGAGCGCTGATCCTGAAGGAAGCTCCTTCTCCCTATGTGGTTTCTGAGATGGTTTAACATGAGAAATCTAAATTTGCAGTGTCGGTATTTGGGGTCTGGGCAGTTCTGTGAGCAGTTCCTGTAAGGGTGTTCCCCATCCTGCAGAGGTTGGCAGGTAGGCAGTATTTCTAAAGGAAATGGGTTTTGTAACAGGCACGAAGCACGAGTGTGCGCTGGTGCCCAGGGACTCCAGTACAAGTGAACTGGTGAAGTGATGGAATCTGAAATGGGGAAAGTTGTCTGGTTTATGTGTAACTGCAAAAGCGCCCAGGCTCTATGAGAGAGGAGGGCAAATAGAATTCAATAAAGCACCGTTTATCACTGGGAGAGCACTAACAAAGAAGGAAATGGGGAAAAATAACAATAAATTGACGAGTAGCAGGTAGTGCTGCAGCCAGAGCCTGCAGATCATTGCTGCCTTCCAGCAGCAGCAGCTGGAAAGCCAGTATTACCTGCTTGTGACTTAGGGGCTTTATGTGGCTGAATCTGTCGCGTGGTGCTTTAAGTACATGGCTTCAGGGTGTGATTTTTGTTGCTACAGGTAGTATAGGCTGTCGCTCTCAACCTTCCCTTCTCACCTAAAACCCTTGCAGTCGATTAAACTCTCATCAATAGCAGTTGATTTAACTCTCAGACAATACCCTGTGTTCTCCTCCTAAGCCCCCAGTTGTCAGTTGTGCATTGTCTGCTCTCCAGCTGCCTTTTACACACACGCTCTTTTGAGTGGAAAAGATGCTGAGAGCTGGTTTTCCCGGAGGGGGTGCCCAGAGAGCTGCCATGCTCTGCCCAAACCCCCAGCTTCATCTCTCCCTGCCAGTAGTTCTGCCAGTGAAGTGGGGAGAGCGGGAACCTGTTCCCCAGGAGTGTCAGGCTTAGGGTTTCACATCACCTTTTGAGGAAAGCCGCTGTGAGAGCGTGAGGTTATCTGTTTAATCGGGCAAATTCCAATTGGAGTTTCCTTCCTGGAGGGTCATGTCCGGCTTGTTTCTGCATTACACCGACCATTGAAGAAGCTTTCTGTTCTCCATGTGACCAAACACCTCGTTTTAACAGTTGATTTCTGCCCAGTTTGCCTCTTAACCTCCCCCTCGTCCTTTCATTACACGTCCCGCTTTCATATTCTGTCATTCTGAGACCTTTTTTTCTTTTTTCTTTCCCTTTCTCTGTCGTCTTTCCTGCTAGCTGTCTGCAGCATCCAGCCCTTCCAGTCAGAGTCCTCACAGAGCCTCAGGAAAGGATCCCTTTGCAGAGCTCTCTCTCCAGGATTTCTTGTAGAACAACTTAGGTATTGTCCGTTATTCTGGGGAGATGCTGGTTTTTTCAGCGACACAGAACAAACTCAAAGTTCTAACTGGAGTTTCGTTACCACGATTAGAACCGTTCCTGATGAAACTACCAGGTGCCACCTGGTGTCTACCATTCCATCGGGAAGACCTGTAGGGTTTTGTGGCTTTCGGCAGCCCCCTGCCCACTGCTGGTGTCTGCCCCTGCCCCTCACCAGGGTCCCTCGCCAGAGAGCTCACTTGTTGCAGAAGGTGGCGCTTGGTTTCATGCCCGTCAGGGTCACATCTCGGCACGGGTGTGCACTGGAGTTCTGTTGTCCTTTAGCAATCGGAGGCAGGCGGAAATTACATACTAAAACGAGTGAAAACATCCAAGAAAAAATAGTTAAAAAAAAAAATCCAAGCACATAGTGTGGAGAAAGAGGAGGTGTTCCAGCACCCAGCACCTGCTTCTCTTCCTGCAGGTTCTCTGGTTCAGGGTGCACAGTGACCCTGTGTTCTCTTCCTAGCGATGTAGATCCCGGTTTCACGCAGCCCCTGCTGATGCTGCTGCACGGGATGAAGATGGGGGGGCTCAGGGTATTGTTGGATGGAGCCCCTGAATGCGAGGGGCTGTTCCAAAGGCTGGGGTAGCCCGAGGAACACCCCAGTGGCTTTTGTAAAGTCTTTATTGCTTTTGGAACTTCAGTTCTTGGGGGTAGCCTGGGAGTTTGAAAATGGCAATGTCTGAAGAAAGCGGAGGTTTATAGCGAAGTCCTCCTCCTGGTGGGTGTTAACATGAGGGTTTTTAATCTTTCCAGATTCAGTTTATGTAACTGTGGTAGATGGAAGAGAAGGGAAGGTCTCCAGAAAGATGTGCTCACCAGTAAACCTGCCCCTGACTTCCAGGAACGAATCAAAAATGAACTTCGGTCTCTCAAACTCTCCTCTTCCATGAAACGATGAAGAGCAATGAAGGAACCTGGGACAACTCCACGAGCAAACATCACTCCCACACACAGCCGAGAGCTGCCGTGCATTAAGACTCAGATCTCTCCTTTTTTTATTATTTCCATTTTCATTTTTGGTTTGTTTTTTGTCCTGGTGACTAACCCCTCGATACTTTCAGCTTCTAATACCCAGAATCGGTAACAACATACGAAGAGAAGCCTCTCTTGTGGAAATTGGTGGTTGGAAAGGCTGTTGGGAACAGAGCTGTGTCCTCTGCTGGAACTGGAAAGGAGACCTGGGGCCAGGGGAGGGTCAGATCCTAACTCTTCATTCCACAGTTTCCTTCTCTTCAGCCCTCACAAGCGTAGGCACAGCAGTAATGGAAATTAACTTTTTTTAAAAAAGCGCTATATCCAGTTTGCAGTAGACATTCCTTATGTATTATTGTTTGTATTTATTTATGATTATCAATTTAACATTAATATTGTATCAAAAAAAGAAAAAAGAAAAAAGGAGCAAACAAAGAAAACAAAAACGAGGAAACCTCCTTATGGGAACGAGAATGGGTGTACAGAGTGTGTCTGATTTTTCTCCCCAGGGAACGAATCTGAGGCAGAATGCTTTCCAGCTGACCTACAGAGCACTAAACACTGTAAAGGTCTGAATCCAATGAGTTCTCGGTGCGAGCGGGAATTAGGGCAGAGCTGTAAAACGCATTAATCCTCATAGTCAATTCTGTGCCTCGGGCTCTGCAAGGGAGCAGCTCACTGACCAGGAGAAGCACTACATCTTTAATTCAGCATTGGTGCGTTGGGAAGGAACTCTATTGCTTTGTGCTTGGCATGTCATTATTTTTACATTTGACATTATAAGGCCTTTCCAAAATGAATGTGAGGAATTGCTTTCACTTTAAGACTTTCTTTCTTTTCTGTAAAAAAAGAAATAAACTAAGATACAATAAAATCGAGGTGTTGTGTATTGGGGAGGGGGGGGAGCCTTTTAGTTTGGCTTGTGCCACGTTTCTGATCACATAAACTTTGAAAAGTTTAACGACCTAAAAGGGGGAGGGGGAAGCAGCTTCCTTACACCCGGCCGGGGGGGGGTGTCTTTAGTTAAGCATTGAAGTCGCACTGTTGATCGGTGCTTTGTGTAAATACATCCTGACTTCGGGGTGGAGTGGGGCCTTCAGAAGGACAGTCACTGATCTGAAAGCAATTCTGTACATGAATTAAGCATACTTGCTGCATTGTCTCTGCAGATTCTATTTTTGTTTAAGATATTAAAATGTATGTTAGCAAAACTGGGTGGATTTTCAAATAAAATGCAGCTTCCACAGAACTTTTGTTACGGTATGAAAGTCTGAGGTGCTTCTTTTCTTTTTTGCTGCTTCAAGTGTGCACTGGTAATTGCTTTGTTTCCTTAATAAAACACCACGTGGATTTCATACGTGCATATTGTATTGCAGGAAGCGCAGCGCCACGGAGCTGTGAACGATGGGACCTAGAGAACACCCTCCTGGTGGTGCTGCAGAGACCACCTTAGTGCCACTGTGACGAGCTGTCTGACGAGCAGCTGGGTTCCCTGCTCCAGATGGTATTTCACAGTCAATCTTCCTGGTTTCCAGAATATTCATGGCAATAAACTCGGACCGTTTATAACTGAGCAAGAGGCATTAATGCAACGAAATTACAGGAGAGCTGGGGAGGGATCGGGGAGTGCAGAGACAGGACAAGGGGTAATGGTTTCAAACTGAAAGAGGGGAGATTTAGATATCTGACACAAGTTCTTTCCTGTGAGGGTGGTGAGACACTGGAACAGGTTGCCCAGAGAAGCTGTGGAGGCCCCATCCCTGGAGGTGTTCAAGGCCAGGCTGGATGGGGCTTTGAGCAACCTGCTGTAGTGGGAGGTGTCCCTGCCTGTGGCAGGGGGGTGGGAACTCAATGATTTTTAAGGTTCCTTCTAACTCTAGCCATTCTGCTCTGTGAATATAGTTCTTTAGGTATCTTCCCTCATGGTGCAGAGGAAGGTAACGCTGGGGGAGCTTTGAAGAGCTTTCTGAGGCCCACTGGCTGCATTCAGGTGCTAGTTTTGATGACAAGGACCTGTGGCAGAAATGGAACTTCCCTCTTCTCACTGACCTGAGCCTTGTCCTGAAGGATGTACATCATAAAGCTGTCAGTCCAGGTCAACAGACTGACAATTTCTTTCTAAAAGCATTGAATTAAAAAAGCCTGAAAGTGTTACTTTCAGAGTATATAATGCCCAGATCTGAGGAATTTCATTTATAGTTTACTTAAGCGTTTTACCTTGCTCCAAATGGGGCTTCCCGCGTGGGACTGCACCGCCAGAGACCAGCTGCTTTCTGGTTCTTGCTTGCACTCGAGTATCAAAAATGAGGATTGCCTGGATGGGGGGTCAGCTGCAGAAAAGGCACACACTCGTTCCCTTTTAGCTGCATCAGTGACTACCAGGGTACAAATTGTTCTGAAACACAGCCCAGAGCTCCTGTAAAAAGTTAAGGTGGACCTTCCTCTTCCTCCACCCCAGGGTGGTGGTTGAGTCCCCATCCCTGACTGTGTTTAAGAGTAGATTAGATGTGGTGTTGAGGGATCTGGTGTAGGGGAGAACTTGTAGAGTAGGGCTGATGGTTGGACTTGATGATCCCAAGGGTCTCTTCCAACCTAAATGATTCTATGATTCCCCTTCCCCTGTAGCCCAGTGTGTTGGGTTATGGTAAAACCAGCACCAACCTTGGCATCTTGTTAGGGCTGTGATGCTGCACAGCAGTTTCAGCCTCTGGTTCGAGGCTACTGATCTGCCACCTTAGTTCTTGCATCTCTGATCCCTTGCACCCCCTCTCTGGTGCAAAAACCCCCCAGCACGGGCTTCCACGGGGGTGACCAACCCATTTCTCGTCCTTCTTGCAGTTGCTGCGTTAAGGTTAAGCTTTCTTGCTGGAGGCCTCGCTCATCAGCCTTGGTTTTGGTTTGCTCTTCGGAGACAGACTGGCTTGAGAATTTTCCTCAGGATTATTTTCCCATTCGCTTTGTTTTGCTTTTGGTATTGCTGAGATAAGGCTCAGTTGTAGCTTAATCTTATAAAGCACAGCTCATAGGTGTGTTTCTCCTTGATTCCTGGCCATTTTAAATGAGGGAGGGTGTGTGTGAAAGCCTGGTTCTCCTCAGAATCGCTTTTGAAGGCTATCTAATGTAGAAGAGCAAACTGTAGAAGAGAGCTGCCCGCTCCAGGCAGGCAGTGGGGGACACAGTGCTCTGTTAAAGGGCTGCTGCTCCTTCCAGAGCTTTGTGAAGGAAACCCATGCGTCAGAATCATCACGATAGTTTTGATTTTAATCAGAGAATTGTATAATGGAACCAACTGGATTTACCTCCGGAGGTGGTTACTGTTGCTGGAACAAGAACCTGAGCAGTGAGTTACCTAAGGTGTTCTCTGAAAGCCCAAATGCAGAATCTTCATCTGAAGACAAAGCTGAATTCTTCTGCAGCTTCTTTGTTTCACTGTCACGGATGGAGCCGTTCTGGGCAGTAATTTGACAGTATCTCAGGAAATGTTTATAAAACCGATTTGACGTGACATCAGATGGTCCATTCAAGCAGCCACTGGAAGAAGTCACACTCTCTCAGCTGCCAAACAGCCTCTCAGCAAGAAGAAGGGACAAGGTGAAACCTTGCACCTTCTGTTAGGGACGAAGCGCGAGCGTTCCCAGCCTGTTATCGATGTCTCCGTGATACAAGCGAGCTGCAACTTGAAAGCCATGACACAACTGAGAGAGACTGTGGCAGAAAAATGGGAATTGGGTGCCAAAACCACCAGGAGAGAGAGGAAGTGCTGATGGGAGCAGGAGATGGACAAGATAATGTAAGGGTAGTGGGGAAACGTGCTGAATGCAGAGGAACCCTGTTAATGGGAGCGTTTCTAAACCAAGTAAGAGCTTTCCCCGTGGCCCGTTGCCCTTTGCAGCGCTCACACCGCGGTGCAGAGAGCGGAAATAGGCCTTACACCTTTTGCTGAATTTTGCCCAGCAAGAAAAATCAGTGAGTTACTGGTGTTTTCTGTGTTCAAACTGGAGAATCAAGGGACTTGGCCAACATGACCAGGAGAATGAGCGAGGAGGAGAGAACCCTGAAGAGGTTCCTCTGAGGGCCACTCTCCATCATCTTTGGGGAATGGGAGAGGTGCCTGAGGACTGGAGGAAAGCAAATGTCACTCCAGTCTTCAAAAAGGGCAAAAAAAGGAGGACCCGGGTGACTATAGACCAGTCAGCCTCACCTCCATCCCTAGAAAGGTGATGAAACAACCTATCCTTGGTGCTGTCTCTAGGCATATCAAGGATAAGAAGGTCATAAGAGGCAGCCAACATGGCTTCACCAAGGGGAAGTCACGCTTAACCAACCTGATTGCCTTTTATGAAGACGTAACCAGGTGGATAGATGATGGTAAAGCAGTGGATGTG
>VZTM01029368.1:216091-258989 GCA_013400555.1 Jacana jacana | reverse complement strand
TGATGGTTGGACTCGATGATCCCAAGGGTCTCTTTCATCCTAAATGATTCCATGATTCTAAGATGTGTTGGGTGGAAGCGTGGTGCTCTGGATATCTGGCAGCTGTGGGGCACACGGAGAGCTGAAGTCTGGGGCTGATTTTCAGAGTGTAACTGCTCGACTTTCCCTGTAGCAGCCACAGCCATTGCACGAGTTTCCTTTCCCTGTATAAGCATTATTTGATACAATCTTCGCCTCTCACTGCACTTTAATGACTAAACGCAAGGAAAAGGTCCAGCACCATGTCAAATCCCAGTTTTCCGTGGCTCGGTGGCTCGGTTCAATGGGCAGCAAATGGGAACAGTCATCGGCATCTTGTTACCATGTCATCTCCTCAAACACCACGGTGTTTGTGGGAGTCTGCAAGCGAGCTCTGCAGTGTAGTGTTACACAGAAACAGCCTTTCTTCTACTCTGGACTCAAAATCCAAGGGAAAAATCTATTTCAGAGGAACATCCAGCTGCAAACCATCAGCGGCTTAAGACTCTAACACCATTAGATCCTCTGTTCCGTGCCTGTCACTGCAGGGTAACTTTGCAGTCCATTAGCTTCTGCCTTGACCTTATTCTGGCAGACTCCCTCTAGCCCACGGAAGCGGGGTGTTTAATAACTTCTCTCAGAAAGCAGCCAAACAAGACCAAATGCTGCCGAACAAGTCTCCTACTCCCATTTCCCAAAGCACACAGGTCTGAACCTGTGGAAAGATGAGCCTTGTTGTACAACCTCCGTCTCAGAAACCAGCCCGAAAGCAGAGTAGCCCACGTTCCCCGCAGCTCGGGCTGAGCAGAGGCCGTATAGACAGGCTATAAAGCAATACGAGCCCATTGCCTGACTCCAGAGGGCCATTGCTCAGAGAGGGTTCAAACCAGTGTGTCCAGGGGATATGGGCTACCAGCCCACCCCCACCCCATCCCGCTTTTTAGACATTTAAAGAATTGGTCTTTCTCAGTTCCAGCTCATGGGCTTCAGTTCTATTAAAATGGCTTTTATTGCCGCACTCTTCCACACAACTTGGGTGATGTTCCAGTTTCTTTCACTTGGAATTTCCAGGGAAGGTTGATGCTCCAGTTTCTTTAACTTGGAATTTCCAGGGAAGGTTTATGAGGTTGATTTTTTTTTTTCCCCCCTGTTGAAATGGCAAGTTTCTTATGTTGTGCTCCAGCTTAATAGGTAACTCAAGCTCAACCAAAGTTTGCTTGGAGTAAAGCTGTGAGGACACGTGGGTGCTTTTCTCCCCTTGTAGCCCGAGCAGTGCCCTGCAACCCTCTTGTGCAGCAACAGAAAGGCATTTCCTAACGCTGGGAATTTCAGGGTGACTCCTGAGCAACCTGCTCTAGTGGGAAGTGTCCCTGCCCATGGCAGGGGGGTTAGAACTCAATGATTTTTAAGGTCCCTTCCAACCTGAACCATTCTGTGATTCCTCTAAGTGTTGGTCAAACTGGAGTGGTGAACCCTGGCTCCCGTTGTTGAAGTAGGAGTTGGAATCACGGGCCATGCTGCCAGAAGGTGGACTGATCAGCCCTCTCTTTTACATGTTGCTCGTTTCTGAGAGATTTTGCCAGTAACAGAATTATCAAATCCAGATGCCCCGTTTGCTGAAGACCCCGCTTTCTCCATATAAAGCCTCACGCTGGCTTTAATGCTAATCCTATAGAAATCAAGGGGATTTGGGACACTTCACTAAATATGTTTTGCTACAGGCAGTTGCTTCTGGCTTGTGCAGGCTGCCTGTGGCTCCTACCCTACTTAGCATGCTTCACATTTCCTTTTAACTCCCTCTCACCCACACTGAGGTTTACAGAAAAAGGCTGACCAGTGGCTTGAAGAGGCAAAGTTGCTTTTTTAACAAGGTGCAAGTTTAGGTTGTGCTGCCACACGTCCCACACACAGTGGGGTGTTATGGGCATTAGAGAGGAGAAGCCTGGAGAGGGGCCCTACATTTACATCCCTGGGAAATGTAAGTGCCCTTTGGGGAGGGGTGGGAAGAAGGAGAGGCTTTTCTTTAACCGAAAAGCTGTTCAGCATAAGCCATATTTTAATTCTGCGACTAAATGAAAAGCTAAACTAATCACCGAGCAGAACTAATCTCTCTTTCAAATAAGCCATTTCATAGGACTTGCCCTCCACTCAGAGGAGAGGGGTCTGTTGTGTTGAAAACACAACCAGCTCACGAGTACGGGCCCCCGTTCTCTTGACACTCAAGAGCCAAAAGTCACCTCAGTCTTTGGGATAACTCGGTTGGGTTACAGCAGGGACACGTCCAAACTGAAATATTTCACTGTTCACTATGTAACAGAATCCCAAAATGATCTGGGGTTGGAAGGGACCTTGGAGATCATCTAGTCCAACCCCTCTGCCAAAGCAGATCTACCCAGGGCTGGTTGCACAGGAACTTGTCCAGGTGGGTTTTCAATGTTTCCAGAGACGGAGACTCCGCCACCTCTCTGGGCAGCCTCTTCCAGGGCTCTGCCACCCTCAAAGGGAAACTTCTATGTTCAAGTTTGTGCCTGTTACCTCTTGTCCTGTCACTGGCCAAAAGACTGACCCCTTCCTCTTGACATCCACCCTTCAAGTATTTGTAGGTATTGATCAGATCCCCCCTCAGTCTTCTCCAGACTAAAAAGACTCAAGTCCATCAGCCTTTCTTCCATAAGAGAGAAGTTCTAGGCCCCTAATCATCTTTGTAGCCCTTTGCTGTACCCTCTCCAGCAGTTCCCTGTTCTTCCTAAACTGGGAAACCCAGATCTGGACCCTGTACTCCGGATGGGGCCTCAACAGGGCAGAGTAGAGGGGCAGGAGGATAACCTCCCATAGCCCACCGGTCACACTTTTCTTGATGCACCCCAGGAAGCCATTGGCCTTCTTGGACACAAGGGCCCATTGCTGGCTCATGGTCATCCTGTTGTCCACCAGGGCTCCCAGGTCTTTTTCTTCAGAGCTGCTCTCCGGCAGGTCAGCCCCCAGCCTGTACTGGTGCAGGGGGTTATTCCTGCCCAGGTGCAGGACCTGTTGAATTTACTGAATGAACTTGCCCTTGTGGAATTTCATCAGGTTCCTCTCTGCCCAGCTCTCTAGCCTGTCCAGGTCTCACTGGATGGTGGCACAGACTTCTGGTGTGTCAGCCACCCCTCCCAGTTTTGTATCACCAGCAAACTTGCTGAAGGTACATTCCTTCATCCCTTACTTGTCAAAGGAGGGATGAAGTCAAGGAAACAGCTGCTGGGCAGGAATATATGGCCTGGCTGGAAAGTGAAACAAGGTTTGTGGTGAAACACTGGATAAGCTGAGACACTGCATAGATACAGGGTGTTTAAAATGGTTTTTATGGTGCTTTATTCCAAACAGCTGATTCACTTATCAAGTGTTTAAACCAGATTATTCAATTTGCTGTACCCATTCCAAATAGGACATGCACGTCAGAGGCCTGCTTGTGCCTGTGGGATGTAACTGCATTGTGTGCTCCTGAAGGGGTGTGTCCAGGCTGCAATGGGAGCGGACAAAAAACCCCACTGACTCAATGCACTAGGATGTATATTCACAGAAACAAGCCCCAGATCAAAGATACATATTTGACACGGGGTTGCACAATATATTTGGCCAATTGTAAAAAAAAAAAATAAATTTAAGACTTTTTAATGCTGTTTTTAATTTTTTTTTCCAATTAATTTGTGGTTATTTCAATAAATGTAACTACAGATTTCTGGAGACAGATAAAATGCATTCAGACACTCAATTTCTAGCAGTCATTGAGTTATGCTTGGATAAATTAGATTCTGCTTAACAAGGTATTAAATATTTTGTAACAGCTCTACATTTTATGGCAGCCTGCATTTACCCATTCCGTGTCTGATCAGGAGGGAATTCCACAGGTGACAGACTGCAAGTGGGGACCACCAAAGTTAAAAATTAACTCGGATCCTTTATTAGATACACCTGCAGCTCCCTGGACTGAGAAGCCCCAAAAGTGCAGAAACATTGTTACAGTGGTAAGGAAAGCAACCTTTCAATTAGCCGTCTGCACACAGCCATCCCTCTCCTTAAACTTCTACATGTAAATCATGATCCAGGCACTCAAAACTAGTTTCCACAAAACCCGGTGCCACACACTTCTTGAAGAACAGAGCAAGTATTTAATGAACTAAGAAAGTTACATTTCTATGTTAACAGCACAGTTTGCCTGTTTTTAACCAACCTCTTCTTTAGATAAAGCCTTGATCATCTGAGCTGTGATGTGCTGGTCTGATTTACCACCAATGTCATCTTCTGTGTGTCTCCAGCTTGGCATTTCTTGTGGTTCTTTATGAATAGGCATGGCTCTTCCAACCACACACATCAGCTTTGTCTCCAGAGGTCCCAGTTTTAAGTATTCCTTAAGAAGAAAGAATATTATTCTCCTGCAGTTACATGGAAAAGCAGCTGTTTTTCAAATAAAACACCAAAAAACCCCCAGTAACTTTCCTTTGAGAAGCAACTGTACAGATGCTGCCCTGGGACTGCTGTGTTTGGTAATGTCAGTGTTAACGGGCCGGGTTTACAAGCCAGCTCATCTTAGGAGGCTGCAGCCCTGCTGCCCTCTTTTTTCCCCAGTAACGCTTTCCCTGCAAACCAAATCCTCCTCCCAAGTTCAGTTCTGTGAGAAGAATGAAACTAATCCAACAGCTCACTAGTGCCAAGAGAGAGAGGTCCAAGTCCAGCCATGTGCCTCCACCTTGTCTGTGCTGCTGTGCTGGCTCTGGTCTTCTCCAAACCTCTGAGTCAATTTGGTTGACTAACCCAACAGCAAAATAATTCAGGAGGATTAAAAACCCAAGCTTTTCTGCAGGGATAGTGAGTGAATCAGCTACAGTAAAGGTCTGTGGGTTCCCTAAGGACAGGAGAAGGATCATACAGCCAAGGCCAAGGCCAGGGAGAGGGAAGAAGGAACCTACAGTGGAGGCTGTTAAATCACCTCCATTTAATAATTGCTTTCAAAATAGTTGCCAGTGCAATGTCACTGTTTGCAACTACACCTTCATTGCTATAAGGTATGAGAATGTCAGTGTCCCACTGAGGGACACTGTCCCTCTGCAGTGCTAGCAGCAGGAAGAAGGAAGCAAAGCTCTTATTTCTCTCCCAAGGCAACCACTTGCAAGGAAACAAAGGCCTGGATAGGAGGGGTGTTTTGTTAAATGGTCAGCTTTTCTGCGTAATGACTCTGCAGAGCCTCTCCTTAAGTTCATCTCTCAGCAAGGCAGCAGGATATTAATCAAGCTAATGCCAAATTTCTACAAAAAGAGTTGCTGTTGGTTGTGTTGGTTTTTATTTTTAAATTCATTATTCAGTATGTTTGAATAGAATATTCAAGAGTAAAGAAACATTATGGAGAAGAATCTTTATACTGCAAACCCTGCAGTCTGCACCACATCTACACCATACTTAATTTGCAGTAGAAATTGATGATGCACTGTATTATCTGAGAGTAATCAGTTTGTTTAGAAATATATTCAAGGTTTTGTAACTCGAGTGTAGTATCAAAAACATCCAGGAACCCCCTTTTTGCAACTGAGAATGGAGGTTCTCCTGAAGCAGGTGCCTTCACCCCTTTCAAAACCCACACAAAATCTGCTATTTACATATAAGCTGTGTCCCTCTGTTTTCTTAACCTCTGTATTTTACACCCAGGAGCGCCTTCATCCTGGCTTGCTGCTGAAGGAAGAAATTGCTTGTTGATGGCTTAATGCTGCTATGCGACATATAGTCTAAAGGACCAGCATCCAAGCACATGAGTCTGCGCAGTACCATAGAATACTGTCACTAGGTGACAGTCACAACTTTTTCTAGGGGGAATTTCACCCTGAAACCCACATTTGCTGATTCCTAGGATGCTGTTCAACGTGTCTCGTGCTACCAGGAATGCCCTGAGGCATCCAAAACATCCATGTAAGTCTGGCCTGTAGACACAGAACCTATGCTCTTTTGGCCCAGCCTCTGAAAAGGAGGCTGGAGGGAGACCTTATTGCTCTCTACAACCACCTGAAAGGAGATTGTAGAGAGGCAGGGGTCAGTCTCTTCTCCCAAGTCAAAGGCAACAGGACAAGAGGAGATGACCTCAAGTTGCACCAGGAGAGGTTCTGAAAGGGTTATCAAACCTTGGAATGCGCTGCCCAGGGAAGTGGTTGAGGCACCATCCCTGGAGATATTCAAAAGATGGGCTGACAGTGCTTAGAGACATGGTTTGGTGATGGGTTGTTGATTTTTTATCAGAGTGAGGTTGATGGTTGGACTAGATGATCATAAAGGTCCCTTCCAACCCTGACAATTCCATGATTCTATGAAGGACAGAGAATGTCCTAATGATCTCAAATAGCACCTACAATTAAGCATCTGAATTGTACACTTTTAAGGTAAAAAACATTTGAGGTTTTTCTCCTCTAACATCACTGGGAATAGAATGCTCCTGGCAGTAGCTATTGCCCCATGCTGAAAGATGTTTGTGTTGGTGAAAGACGTGAGTACTTTAACTCATACCTGGAAGTCTTTTTCATCTTCATACAACAAGCCATCAACAGTTGGGGTGAGTGACTTTTCCCACAGCTCCTCATCACTGTCTTGCCACTTCTCAGACTCAGTTTTAGACTGAGTCTTTGGAAAGGCTTTTCTTTTCTGACAGGGGACTGTAGCACTTGTGACTCTTTCATCTCCATCTGTCTTTGCTTTTTAAAGAGAAGAACAATGAGATGTTTGCAATTGTTAAGCTTTATGAAGATCAGAATTAGTGCTTGGTATGAGCATTGCCTGCTGTCTTTAATGTGTCTTGGCCAGGGTGATGCAAAGAAGAGCTTGGGAAGATTTTTAATTGTCAATCCAAGCCAAATGGTGATTTTGCTCACTGATTTTATTTCTGCTCACAATTTTCGACCACGATCAGGGGCTGAAATAGATTGGAAGTTAGAAGTAGAGGTTCTGTGGGATGAGGCAGGAGAAAAACAATTAGCTTTTATCAGTCCATCTTAAATCCTATGTAGTCCTGAATAGTTAAAAACCAGAAAAGGCAGCAAAAACAAGTATAAACTTCTTCTATATCCACCTATGTATCTCTATATGTACATACATGCAAATTCCGAAACCACAGCTAATCTACTTATAAGTCCCCTGAAGAGCTCACGTTTGCAGTTGATTAATTCTCAGGATAGCAGAAAATTCTGGCCATGGACTGCCAAGCTTGCCTGGGACACTGACCTGGGAGCAAAACCTGCTCCTCCCAGTAAGTATTGTAAAGATCTAGCACAGGTTAATCGAACTGAACTGTTCAAAGTAAACACGAGTCTAATTCAGAAGTCTTGGTCAACGTGTTTGTTGGTGCCTGATGATTCCAGCAAGGCCCAGCTGTGGCTGGAACTGCTCATAACTTCAACAGACTTGTTCACATATCCATAACTGTATGGCGTGGATTTTTGCAATTTACCTCTTTGATTTAATTTTGTCCTTTTTTCCCCTTCTGTCTTGTACTCATACAAAGATGTAAAATCACAGAATCACACGTGATTCTAAGGAATCCATAGAAACCATCCTGCACAGACAAGCACACTCACGTGGTCCTTCTTGCCTAATGGTATATCCTTTTCCTGGGCACACCTACCAGAGTAGATGGAGATTCAGCCCAAAATTCGGTACTGCTTACCAAGGTTTTCAGTTCAGGCTGAACTCCATGTAGCTTTATCTGCTCTGTCTAGAGATTTATTTAGAATTTAACTCTGGTGCATCTCTAGGAGCTGAATGACGGTAAAGTGCATTGACATTTCAAGTGAAAGCCAGTGTATATTTAAGTGTGTCCTCTCAGAGACAAGATAATAGTGAAGTTCTGTTGATACAGATGAGTAAATAAGTGATTAAGTGAATCAGATCTTCATAAAAGATGGCTGATCCTATTAACCACATTCCAGGCCAGTTCTATATGAGTAATTACATCCAATATTCTAACCACCAATTTTAACACTGCACAGGTAGATTGTGGTTTTGTCTCGTTTATGTAAACTAAGTCTACCATTGCTGTGGTGCCTGCAATTAAGTGGGAAATGAAGTGTTTATCATGTAAAACACATGTAAAACACAGTTTGGTAAAAAATTTTAAAAATGACAAGTTTGTAAATGTTCCATAGGTTATGAGCTGTTGTAAGCATGTGAATTACCTGCATACTCTTTATACTCTAGTTCTTGCATTTCATCCTTATGGCGTTCATCTTTCAAGCCAGCTGCTTGGGTAAGAAACAAATGCCTACAAAATTTAAAAAATAAAGTGAAATTCGTATCAGAAGCCTGAATTTTCTCTCTAAATTGTCTCTCTTGGAGTGCTGGGGGTGCACACCCTTTCTGAAAGCCATTTGCTGCTTAACCACAGATGCAGAATAGCGCAATGGTTTAAAAATGCGATGGAGGCAGCCAGGTAGCTTAGTGGCTAATGCGCTGCTCTCTTTTTTATTCTTAGTGCCTAAGTTCAACTATGTCCATGAGACTAAAAGAAAACAAATGTTATAGTCTCCAGTCAGTCCAAGATTCAAACCACAGCTGGCAGCTCTCACTTAAAAGCAATCCAAAGTTTGAAGAGGGAAGAAAAATGGTCACTTCTTAAGACCTGGAACTATTTTATGCAATGTGGCTGAAATCACTGAGCAGGGACTGGAAAAATTAAGATGGATCATTCCCATTGTTACGTTGTGCTTTTGATACCATTACTGTTGACATTTTGTAGCTAAATTTATCTTTCTCTAGGGGGCAAGTTAAATAATTTCAATCTAAAAGAAACTCAGTACAAAGACACCTCCACAGGCAGGCCTGTCCCAAGGCCTCTTCCTTCCTCAGTACCAGGCTGTCTGTTTCACTTGAGATTGCAAAACCCCTTATGCTTGCATGTTGGTTTTCACATCCTTACACATGTAGCCAACAGCAAAGACAAAAATCTATTAGCACTCGGTCTGAAAAGCTGGGTCTGAGACAATTACAACAGGAAGAAAGTATTTCCAAGCCCCAGTGTATCCCCCACTAAAATAAAGGAAGTGTCACTAGTTCGTAACAGATTGTTAAAGAATCCATTTTCTTCCCTGAATTTTGGCATTTAGGAGGCTTCAATGTCACTGTCAGCCTTCAGACACACAAGTCCATACATACTCAGTCAAAGCCTACATCTCCTCAACTAGGAATCTACCTTGGCTTTCTTGTGGTAAAGCGCACATAGCTTTAGAGGCAGAAGGTGGAATTAGCTTTCACAACAAATTAATCACTTTGGAGTCTGCAAAAGTATCGTTTTACCTGGGTACTCTCAGATTCTGAAGTCTGCTGTCAATCAGTTTTGTCACTAAATTGATGTTTTCTTCTTCCAGGAGCTGAATAGAGGCTTTCAAATCACTTACTTGCTTTTGGTAAACCTTAACCTTTTGACAATTAAAGAAAAAAAAAGAAAGAGGATCATCTTAGACAGGTTATACCCATTTTGCAAAGCTTTCATCTTAATAGCACATTCCTAGAAAGAATGTGGCTGTGACATCAAGACTGTGCATCTGGTGGAGAAACATAGCAGAAACATAGCAGTGACACGTTTTCAGGTGAAGAGAAAGGCCTCCCTGGTTCTCTTCCACCTGTTTTAGAACCCTTTATGGCACAACTCTGTCCTTTGGGCTATGCAACCCTGAGAGCAGAACCTTCTCACATGGCCATACAGGTCTGGGAGACAAAAGCTCTGGATTTTACCTTTTGTTTGCTTTCACATCAGAGCTTTGAGAGAGAAGAAACTTTCTTTGTGGAGTTCTTCAGACTCTTGCTCAGCAAGTGTTGCTTTTCTAATTCCTGCCTACAGGCAAAACCTTGTTCCCCAGAATTCATAGAATGGTTAGAGTTGGAAGGGACCTTGAAGATCACCAAGTTCCAACCCCCCTGCCATGGGCAGGGACACCTCCCACTAGAGCAGGTTGCTCAGAGCCCCATCCAGCCTGGCCCTGAACACTTCAAGGGATGGGGTATCCACAACTTCCCTGGACAACCCGTTACAGTGCTTCACCACCCTCACACTAAAGAATTTCTTTCTAGTATCTAATGTAAATCTCCCCTCTTTCAATTTAAGGTCGTTACCCCTTGTTCCGTCACTACATTTCCTGACAAAGAGTCAAATTAGTGAAGTTTTCAGTCCAAGTTAGCCATGATGTTGGCTAAATACCAGGTTCTACTTTCTTTTGGACTGATAATCACCCCATTTTGCCATGAAGCTATGTTAACCAAAGGATACTGGTTATCCACTTCCCACAGAATCAGAGAGTCACGGAATGATAAGGGGTTGGAAGGGACCTCTGGAGATCATCTAGTGCAACCCTCCTGCCAGAGCAGGACCACCTAGAGCAGGTTGCACAGGAATGTGTCCAGGGGTGTTTTGAATGTCTCCAGAGATGGAGATTCCACCACCTCTCCACAATTCCTCTTACTTTTCCTGAAGAATAAGCAAGTTCTTACCTCTTCACTGGGAAATGGACTGTACGATGGGAAGAACTCTTAGCCACGTGCACATGTTTAAATAAAGTTATCTAGTGATCTGAATGCAGCTGTTCTCACCAAAGGCAAATTAACCCAGCTATAATAATCCAAATTAAAAATTAGTTCCCATTCTCCAAGGGATTGAAAAATGATGGGATGTTAGCCAGTAACAGGATGTGGCTTGGCACAAGGAGGTGATGCAACTTTGCACCATCTTGGTGGGACATACTAACCATGGAAAAATGTGAATGAAGTCTCCAAATCTCTTCAAAGTTGGAGGTAACTAGTTTGGGGCTGTTTTGGGAAGTAATTTTTCAGCTCAGTGGCCAAACTGAAAAAATGATAAATTTTGAACTTGGACAAAACTGAAATGTTTGGTTTATCTCCCCAGAAGAAAATACTGGAAGAGTCTGTCAGCTACATATAAACATTAGCCTCCAAGAAAATATTTCATCTGTATAAGAAATGAATGGGTGAATTCAAAGGACTGAAGAAATTAGTGATAATAGTTTTGTTTTCCACAATAATTCATAGCACTAATTCATAACATGGAGAAGAAAGAAACCCACATCCCTCAGCTCTCAAGAGAAGGTCTGTCAGGACACAAGGATACTCCAAACTGGATGTCCCCTGTTGACACTGCCTAATGTGTGTAAAAGTTGTCAGTGTTCAGTGAGACAGGGAGATGGGAAGGGAATTCATACTCATTCTTTGGTAGGATATATAGATTCAAGCTCCTGTTTGTTTATACAGATTAAAACAATCTTTCTCTCCTGTTGACCCCTATTTCATTACCTCAGACCCGTGGTTTGGACACCTTCCCTGGAAAACTAAAGATGCAGGCCCAGAGTCCATTAAGGGAAAGAAGGAAAGCTGTATCCCTGAGTACTGGCAACTACCTAAAGCCAGAAGGTAAAGAGGGAAACTCTGCTGGGTTTGTTGATGTGGCACTGAAACCTAAGTTCATTTTTTAATTATCAAAAAAGTTTGGCTCAGTTCTAAACTCTGAGGTTGTAAAGGTGGTGAAGGGTATTTCTTCCCTCCAACCTCTTGTGTAGATTGGATTGCAACAAAGAATCTGTATTGACTGGAACAAGCACAATCATGAAAAAAATCAGTTTTCCTAAATTTGGCTCACAAAAAGCTATCTAATATGTAGCTCTAAATTGCCATTAAAGGACAGTACAAAAGCTACCAAGTAATCAATTGCAACTATATATGATTTTGCTTTTCCTCTCCTCAGTGTACTAATCTTTCTGTATCTCCCACTTGAAGCTGCCTCAAACTCTTTCTCCAAAAACGTTTCCAACATCCATATCCATTTTCTTTCCATACAGCAGCACCAGATCTTTAATGCAATTCAAACTACAGTCCTCAGTTACTTATTTGGTTGAGACTTTACACTGTTTAGCATCCCAGTCTCCACAGATACAAGTATGTAATTGTATGGAACGCTGTGGTTCTTTCCTACGACTGCTTGGGCAGGAAAACGGGTCCTTCATTGGTGAAAGTAGCTGTTCAGCTTTTACCTTTATTCATCATACACACTGCTTGCTGCTCAGGAGTAAGATTGATTACAGGACAATTGCTCTCCTTTTCCTAGGAAGGTCTTCAGGGGCCCATCATGGGAAACAGTCATGACTGTGGGGAAATGCATTTCAAACCTGAATCACCATGATGAATTGTACACGAGTGATCCTCTTACCTCTTCTTTCAGCCACTCATTCTCTTTGATTTCTCTGCGACTGTTTTTGTCCAAGTATCTTACAGCTTTCTGAGAAAACACAATTTCAGATCATCTCATCTGAAAGCAGGAATTTGACAGTGCTGCACACTTTAAAGAAGAACCTTTTGCTGTTTAGTGGGAAATAATTAAGAAAAATCCACACAACAGACTGTAGCATCCCCTGAGGGATTACAAGGGGATTTAGTCCACAAGGCCAGCTGTTTCTACTCTATCGTCCTGCCCAGTGCCGTTTATATGGCAACTAATTCCCCAATATTTTACAATTTCCCATATTCAAATAGGACATTTTCTTTTTGCCCAACAAGTTTTGCTACGTTCCCCCTACGGCTCAAATCTTCCTGTTTTCAGAAAAGCAAACCTTTAGCTATGAAAAAACCCAAGCAAAATCACCAATGAGGCAATACTCATCAAATACTGGCAAGTGACTTAAACATGTGGAGGTCTATGCTAATGACAAAGACTATAATTTAATTATTGATGTCAGTAAGAGGAAGAGGAACAACTGGGAGGGCAGATGTCCCTGTAGATCACCATAAATGCAATCCTTTGGATTACGTCCACACACGACTGAAAATTCCAGCACTGAAGTCAAGGAATTTAGAATCATAGAATCATTTAGGTTGGAAGAGACCCCTGGGATCATCAAGTCCAACCATCTGCCCTACTCTACAAGTTCTTCCCTACACCAGATCCCTCAACACCACATCTAATTGATTCTTAAACACTGTCAGGGATGGTGACTCCACCACCTCCCTGGGCAGCCCATTCCAGGCTCTGACCACTCTTTATGTGAAAAACTTTTTCCTAATGTCCAGCCTNTTTATGCAAGCCAGGATGCCATTGGCCTTCTTGGCCACCTGGGCACACCGCTGGCTCATGTTCAGCCGCCTGTCGACCAGCACCCCCAGGTCGTTTTCCACCAGGCAGCTCCAGCCACACTTCCCCAAGCCTGTAGCGATGCATGGGGTTGTTGTGGCCCAAGTGCAGGACCTGGCACTTGGCCTGGTTGAAGGCCATGCCATTAACATTGGCCCATCTATCCAGTCTATCCAAGTCCCTCTGTAGAGCATCCCTGCCCTCAACCTGATCAACACTCGCATCCCAACTTGGTGTCATCTGCAAACTTACTGATAGTGTTTTCTATATCCCTATTGACATCATCAATGAAGATATTAAAAAGGAAAGGCCCCAATACTGAGCCCTGAGGAACACCACTTGTGACCGGCCACCAGCTGGATTTAACTCCATTGAGCACCACCCTTTGGGACCATCCTTTTAAATACCTTTTAGGTATTTAAATACCTTATGGGCCCAAGCAGAGTTTTGTACCGAAGCACTCTTTGCATTTTGTGAATGTAAAAAGTCACCACCATAAACACTTTCCAAATCATGTTTGCAAATCAGAGCTGACAGAGCTGACAAAAAAATCAATAAGTCTATAAATTTTACTGTAGACTGCACCTTTTTGGCATTTTAAAAACATTTTTATTTACAAGTACAAATCAACTTTTTTCTGGTTTTCAAATAGCTGCATGTTTCCATGCAGACAATCTCTAAGCATGTTGTTGTTTTCTGAAGTCCACACAAACATCTAAATAAAGGTTTCAGCAAAAGAGGTTTCTTGACTGAGACAAGTGCCCCAGTTTCCCACACTTTGTTCATAACATGTCCTCACATCTGCTCACTGTTAGTCTGACATAAAAAAGTACATGCATGTACAACAATAACCATTGCCGTGGTTAGTAAGGAGATGCAGATAATGATTAATGCAGAGTACATGAATCCTAACTATGATGCCGTTAGCGCTCTTAAAAAAGGCAGAAGGAATTAATACCTCTGGGGCCTCTTCCTTACATAACTTCATGTGCCTCTCAATCAGTCTGTCCTTTTCTTCTTTCGCTGCTTTCAAAGTCTTTCTATAATATTCTTCAAAGCAAAAAAGAAAATCAGAAATCATTATCTGACATCCATTTCTCCTGACGACAAACAGATGACTGGCATGTTGTTCCTAAACTGGAATTTACCAGCAGCATCACATGCATAGATGCTCCACACAGAAGGATTTGAATATCCTTGTCCATAGAAATTGTCCTCCTAAACCCAACAGACAGTAGCGTCAACCACAAAGTTAGAAATCTGACGTGGCTTACACACAGCTGTTTGCAACTAAAACAGCTAAGAAACTGAGGAATTCTCTACTAAAATACTGGCATCTTAACACTAAGTATTGTCTGTATCAATAGAAGAGCTCCTGGAGTCATGCAAGAGATTTGCTTAGAAAATTTATTTTTTTAGGTATAGAAGCTTATTGGATTATCTTATGCACATGGCATCTTTCAGACTTTTCAGAGCCTAATACAGTTTTTGACTTATCTAAGCCTTCCAGGGCAAACAGGTCAACAGGACAAAATGGAGAATGTGGCAATTACATCAATGATTTGCTTTCATCATTATTTGGGGCTATTGTTTAGAAAGCATATCTTCACCTAACTCGATTTGTTTGGCTTCAAGTTCTAGTCACTTGCTATTTAGTTATTTTATCCTTCCCTTCAACTAGTTTTGTGCTGTTTTAAATAGCCCACTTCTGCCTGCTATTCCTTTGGAGGAATGAATGAGATTGTAGTCATTCTCTTTTAAGGAAAGCATTTCATACTTGTTCCAGAGGCCTGAAATTCAGCCTAGCTCTGCACTTGTGCTGCAGCCAGCCTGTTGCTGATCTGGTTGTAAATGAGTATGTGGTCGTGGACCCACTGTGGAGTCAAAGGCAGTCAAATATGAAAGGTACAGCAGTTGTGTGTTAGTTCTTAATTTAACACTGCAGAAGGTGGCCTGCCTTAGACAGTCCACCCTCTAGAGACCAGGCAGAATGAAATGGAAGTACTTACAAGCCATAATTAATTCATCTTTTCATTCTTTCAGACAGCTAAACAATCTGGGTTGTACTGGGAGAATGAAGAAAAGGAGGAACTGTTCAGTCATACTTCTGGTTCTAAGGAGGTTATTTCACCTAACTCTCTTGCTGCAACACTGTTTTCCCCAGACCTTGTGTTAGTTTATGGCTCTCTTTTGAGATTCATCTCCCCTCCAACAATTTTGTTTAAAATGTCATCTCCAGACCAGTGACCTCTCAAGCCCTTTAGTGGTACTTACAGAGACAGAAACCTTTTCAACGATACTTATTTCTTAAGCCATATTTGAGGAGTGGACAAGCCCAGTTTGCTGCCACATCACATTAGAAGCTTGTTAGGTTTGGTTTGGTGGGGTTTTTTTTTGTGGTCTTTTTCTTTTTGGTAGGCTAGAAGACTCTACTTCCCAGCTACTTCATAAGTTTGATTTTAGGAAGTTGAGTAAAATAGTATGCTAACATCCAGTACTGGCAGAATCATTTTGCAGTATGTCAATTAGGCAACTGCTACATGTACCCCTGTAATAGTCTTTCTATAAATACACTTCTTCCATCCAACCACAAATTTTTGGCTCTGTACCCTGTGACATGCAGGAGGTCAGACTGAATGTTCCTACTGGCTCATTCTGGTGTTCTATATAAAAGCTCATTCTCTTTTTCATGTCATATTTCACCAGCTGTATAGCAAAGTTTTAAATTGATTAAGCACATAGAAAATAATGAAATAATGAAAAATATCAACTGCTCCTGAATAAAGAGACGGATATCTGACCAGCAATCTGGCAACGTAGAAAACACAGTGCAGATCTTAATAGTGATATAACATGTTTCAAGAGACAAAAAGATAGCTGGCTGGCTCCTAGCCACAGTAGTTGATGGTTGGTAATGGTTGGCACAGAATATACAGAGACCCTTAGAGCAGTGTCACTGCCTGTTACTACCAGCTGCTTGGCTGTGGTCATGCATACTGAGAGGGACGTAAAGGAAGAAAACCAGGACATCTTTCTCCCACTAGAAGCATGGGTTATGTAACAGTAAAATATTTAAATGATTTAAAAATAATCCACTAGTAAAGAAATCGTTGTAAAGCACTCAGGACCAGAATACATAAGCTCTCAAATTAATTTCATTGTTGTGTCAGTATTGAAATGGTTCCCAGTATTTGTGTATGTCTGTACTGGCAGTTTTGAAGGGTCTTATACAAGACTATGCAACGAGGGGGCAAAGTTCAGAGCACTGGCTAAACAGCTCCCCCTAGTTCTGCATTTAACCCAGGCTGCTCAATTCAAAAGACCCTGTTCCAAGAATGAGCTCATACTACTGTCCTGTCAAAGAAGTTTTCAACATGTGAAGTGTTTGTAGCGTGATGAGAAGCAACAAGAGCATTGACAACATTCCCAAGTGAGACTGCTAAGGGAGTTCTGTATGTAGGCGACCTAAATATATGTAGACTTATTTTTAGAAAACTACTGTCCTTCACAATAACATTTTTATTAAATGGGTTGCCTGTATTTTACAAGAAAACAGTCAGAAGAAAAGCTTATCCTTTTCTTTAAGCGTTTGTAATTTCTGTAACTTTATCAACTTCTTTAAGAAAGGAACTGCCACAGAGAGAGTGAGTTCTTCCATGTTACAGGATAATGCAGCCTAGCTTAGGTGCACTGTCTTGGAAAAGTTGATATGAGTTACTACAACTTGAAAATCAAGCTAAATTTATAATTTAATTTATTCATCCATAAAGAGCTTGTGAGATTTGCACTCCATTAGCTGTAAACTGACCTGCAGTCCTGCGATGGTCATCTTTAACCTGCTTGATGTCTTTTTCCAGATTCATAATCTTTTCGGCATCTATTTTACTTCCTACATTTTTGTACTCCAACCAATAGTCCCTCTCAGCCTCCTTTACCAAAAATCTCTGGTCAGCTTCTTCAATCTGGGAGTGAAGATCTATTAAAGTAAGAACATCAAAAGACAAGTTCCTTGCCAACGTCCTGAACCGACAGTTCATAATTCTTATGACTTCATCAAATTCTTTAATAAAGGTTCTTTCACTGGGATTGGAGAAAGACGGGCGATTCTTCTACTCCACATTACAACATGAGGACCTCTCGTAGTATCAAGGGCCACCATCATTGCTGAAAACAGCTTGATCTTATTCTGCCAAGGAGAAACAACGTTTCTGACTGAAATGTTGTAACCAAAACCATATTTGTCTCCCACAGAGAATCCCAGGAATGGCAGCCAGGACTTTCAACAATCAAAGCTGTCCAATTTTGCTGCCATCAGTAATTATTTTTTTTTTTAATCTTCCAGTGGAGCCAGTGTAGAGGGCTTTCATAAAGCTCAGTCTGATGGAAAATACAAAGCCTCTGTACTTGCACAGTAATACACATCTCTTGAAGGGAACAAAACAGAGTCCAATATGTGAGGTCAGTTTCTAGAAAAGACCCACTTCTATTGAATTTTAACTCAACTTAATTAACAGGTTTACTTATAAGACCTCTGCAATCTCATACTAGGCTTAGGGAGCTTAATTTTGGGGAAGAAAAGCTTTATGTTTCTTATGGAACAAAAGGAAGTTTAAAATGCAAGAAAAAAAAGTACTCAATCCCAACTGTGTGTGTAAACTGCAAACCACACTTCCATGAATCTCAACGTGCCTTTCAGAAGTTGTTCTTCATCCTTAACATACTGCCATACTTCTTTCAGTGACCCTTCCACATCATCCCTGGTTACAACCTCCTTCTCATCTCGTTTTTCCTCCTGTTCTTCTATTTGTCTTAATGTACGCTCCAGACGTGACTCCTGTTCTTTCTTCAGAAGGTCATTCTGTGAAAGAACAACAGGAGAAGGATGGAGCAGAAGAGAGTTTGCAAGTCTCGGAGGTTCCTCAGTAAATCCAAAACCATTACAAGAAAATGAGAGACAAACGACTGCTGTACTTGGTGCAGCACTTGAACAGTCCTCTGTTGCCTGGGAATTTCCTTCTTGGTTGATTTAATAACAATATTTATTTCTAGGAATGATTTACTCCAACATTCCTCATGACAATTCACCACCTTCACATAGAAATATCAGACAATCAGGTCGCTTCCATGTAACCACAGTAGGGAGTCGTGTCAGAGTTGGAATTAGTTATACCTACTGATTCCACAACCAGGATTATATCCCCTTGCCCTGACCCTCTCATGTTGTCATGGTTTCAGCCAAAATTACCAAAACCAGACCGACAGGTGGCCCTTTCTCCCCTGAAAAGGAAGGGAGAGGAAGAGGGTAAGGAGATTTACAAGTTTAGAATGAACTAAACTACTTTAATGAAGTATTAACAATAAATTAAAACAAAAACCAAAGGAAGAAAATACTGAAATATATCCCATGTATACAAAACCATATGAAGCTCTTAGGATGACAATCATGTCACCAGCAGCATCAGGAAAAGTCCCAGACCAGACTTGGGGACTGGCAGGAGCTGGATTCCAGATCTGGAGGCAGGAATGCTTGGATCAGGATCAGAGGCAGACAGACAGGGTCCTCCTCAGACAACAGCCATTGAAGAAAAAAAGATTGATCCTTTGATCCCTCAGCTTTTATACTGAGCATGATGTGGATGGGATACCCCAGTTGGTCAATTTTGGGTCACCTGTCCTGTCTCCTCCTCTCTACAGGTGAGACCCCTCGAAGCTTTTCCGCTTCCGACCCTTCCACGGGGCAAATAACGAAGTTACCTGCCCTTGGTTGTTCTAGCAATAAGTATGAGCAAGGGCCTCTCTGCTCACCATCCCTTGGTGTGATCAGGTCTTGTCACTGTGAGAGAGAACAGTTCCTGAACAATGTGCTGTTAATTTCAGACTTTAGTTAGTTAGAAGAGGCCCAGCAAAAAAAGTAAAGCTGTAAACCAGAAAACTGGTTCTGTTTTACCTCAAACCAGGTCACAGGTGACACTTAAATTATCTGAAATTACTGATCATGTACATTTGCTCCCAAAGGAGCACATAACCATACCAGCCAAACTGTATCAGTAACTATGCAGTAGAGAGAGTCTCAAACATTCTCCACTTCTAAAAGAATTATGTCTAAACCACTCAGAAATATTAAGCAGGAAACAAAGAAGAGAGCCCAAATAACTGTTGAAACATGGTTAGATTGAACAAAAAGCAGATAAAGCACGCCCTGAAGTACCTTGAACAGTTTAAAATATGAAGGAGAGATATGAACTAGCAGCAAATTTGGGGAATAAAAGACTTCAGATGTCTGCAGAGAGAAGAGCCAAATGCCACTTCCACTGATAGTTAAGGTCACAAATCAAACACAATCCAGGCTTCAAAACTGAAAGGAACACCAAGGAAAGCTAAACAGAATGATACTTACAGAAGCAGGGCAAGTATTGGGTATCAGGACAGAGAGACATTGTTTCCATGTTTCAATGCTATGGGAAGAGCAGGCTGCAAGTTGTTTAACTCAGTTTAAGGAGTTTTGAGCAATCTGAATTAATTTCATTAGCTAACTGTTTATATATCCACTTTCAGAGGACACTGCTCTCAGCCATCAGATGCCATTCTTTATATATGGGTCTTTGTACATAGTTCTTTAAAGCGTCACTCAGGTGTGATCAGTAGCTATATAATTTTGTTTCTAAAAATCACTCAACACCACTCTTAATCCACAAGAAAGTGACTTTTCATCAAGGAGTGCTAAAAATTGCACCCAGACAATTGTGTGATGCTCTTCCTGCTTGATCCTTGTAATTAAGTTTGTTAGAATAACTAAACTCTCACAGATACCTGTGCAATTCCATTACCTCAGCAGTGAATCAAAGTCAGCAAACCTCCATCAGTTAATACTGGCAAAACTGAAGTTGATACAGTTTATTCTTCTGAGTGCTGAAAGTGTATTCTTGACTTCCAATTTGTGGGATTGTTTAAAAAGGCATATCTGAATGTACCACAGTAAAGTTACCTTGAAAGGTGGGCTCTCTATCCTATGCTTGCTGCAGAGTTAGATGAAATACTACTGAGTTACTGAGGATCTCGTGTGCACTGGAAAACACCTGCACTGAACTCACTTTTACTCACTGCTGTGTCCAGTGCTGCAATGTTCTACTCACAGAATCACAGAATTGATACAGCTGGAACAGACCTCTGAGATTGAGTCCAACCATACACAAACCCACAACCCACTCCCTACAATTTCAGCCACTAGAGCATGCCCTGAAGTGCCACCTCTACATGCTTCTTAAATACCTCGAGGGATGGTGACTCCACCACCTCCCTGGGCAGGCTGTTCCAGTGCCTGACCACTCTCTTAGTAAAATAATTCTGCCTAATACCTAATCTAAACCTCCCCTGCTGCAACTTCAGACCATTTCCTCTGGTCCCATATTCACTTGGGAGAAGAGGCCAAGACCCACCTCTCCGCAACCTCCTCTCATGTTGTTGTAGAGGGCAATGAGGTCTCCCCTCAGCCTCCTCTTCTCCAAACTAAACATGCCCAGTTCCCTCAGTCTCTCCTCGTATGACTGGTTCTCTAGACCCCTTACCAGCTTGGTAGCTCTCCTCTGGACACACTCCAGCACTTCAGTGTCCTTCTTGTAGGGAGGGGCCCAGAACTGAACACACCATTCGAGGTGAGGCCTCACCAGTGCCCAGTACAAAGGCACAATCACTGTCCTACTCCTGCAGCTCCTTTTTTGCATGGCTATATTCAGACATTTATGCTTTATGTCACATTTAATTCAGATAACACTTTAACTTTCAAGCACGTAAAGTGACTCACTAACTCTAGTTTCACTGACTGTAAGAAATCCTCTGCAATCACTAGCTATAGTAAATGTAGTAGTAGGATTAAAACAATAGAATTGAATCTGGGAGTTAAAATATCACATTTACAATGTGTTGGGAGAAGGCTTTATGGTCACTTACTGTCTTGTGATATTCTTTGTTCTTTTTTTCCACTTGTTTCAGACCAAGCAAAACCCGATCAATTGCTGCTTCTTTTGTCTCAATTCTGTGGAGAAAGAATAAGGAAATGGAAGTTCTTATAAAAATAAATATAAGAGGGAGAAATGTTATTTAGCATTAGATGCATGTTATTTAACATCTAGATTAGATGTAAATACTATTGAAACATTTATTTTTGTACCATATTCCTTGATTCTTTTGGGTAGATATCACTGTCTGCTTCCTACACGTAAAGAAATTCTTTCCCATATACATCTGGACCTTCGTGTTCGTTTGGATCTCAGGCTCCTGCTGAGAAACAGACTCCCTCATTACGCTGGTGCTTTGGAACCACTACAGAGGATTAAGTTGATTTCTCCTTCCTGGATGTGGTTCTGCTGACCTATTGCACAGGTGTCTTTTAGGATAAGATTATTTGTGCTCCAAAAATATTTATTGCTTGCCACTCACCACAGAAGAGGCCTAGGCAACTCTTTCAGATATAGGGCAGAGGAATCCCAAACTTGAGAATTAAATGGAATTCAATTCTTCTGAAGATTTGGTTTGATGGGCTTCACAAACTGCATTTGTACACCAAGAACTTGTTAGCTTTTGAGAAGTGCCAAGGGAAAAGGGACTGCAGCCTGAGTAGTTTCCTTTAAGTATATTTATACATTTCTGTCAAAAAACTAGCTCACTGCTTTCAGAATTTTCACAGGCTACTCATCACCCTCTTTGCCACAGCTGTAAAATAAGCAATTTTTCTGCTGTTCTCTTTTCTAGAATGTGAAATGCCAGGTTGCAAATGGTGTCTACTTGCAAAATTCTCTGTAATCTTTCTCTCTTTTCCCGGAATTCACTCCCCATACAGCACAATAGAGGCAAGTACTACAATTATCACAGTATCTTCTACTGTTTCAGCAGCTATTGTTCATTGGGCTTTTTGTTTGGGGATTTTTGCCCATCCCTAGAGTATTGTGGTTTTAAAAGAACAACATTTTTTCGGGGTTAAGTTTAGATCACTCAGTCATGCAAATTGCAGGTTACTAGACTTGCATCCTCTGGGGTCAGTATGCTCCAACATATTCCTCAGGTTTTCCATCAAGTTCAAGGACAGTAGTCAGAGAATCTAGACCAGAGATAGAGTGATATGGTGGTGATGGCTACAGCAAAAATACCTCAGCTACTAGACAGAGCTGACAGCTTGGCCACATACTGTGACCTGCAAAACTACCTGCCATTTAAAACCATTTCTGTATTTTGAGTACTGATGCCAACCTTAATTTCTGCTATTTCAAGATTTTCCATGAAATGGCCATCCATATTCATCACTTTGTTGATGTAAAAAAATTATGGGTAGAATTTTCTATGTATTGGACATTTCCCATTTAGATTATTTTTGTATGGTATTTGTGAGATTCAAAGAGCTAAACTGATGATTCCTTCAATACTATTTTTCTCAACTCTGTATATTAGGTTTCACCTAGATGATTCCATCATCTAGAAACAACACTCCTCTCCAGTACCGTGACAGTTCTTTTGTCATCTATAGGGTGTTACTGGGGCGAGTCATTCAGGGGGTTGTTGTTCCCAACCAATCCTGAACAAGAAAACTGTTCTGAAATGCAAACACCCCTTATTATGAACAACATCCTTTCTTCAATGGTCAGAAGAAAAACCAGGGATGGAAGTTAAATAACCACTAAACGTTTGATAAATCCTGAAATGGAATATGAAAGATATCCACTTGTATGATTATGCTGCTTTGTTCAATAATGTGGCACACAGAACTTACAGAGTACAGAGGAGAAGAGACAAAGAGAGAGCAAGAGGGAAAGAGAAAAAGATAAAAGACAGAAAGAAAAATACTTTTCTTCCTTTTTTCCCCCTACTGTTGCTGAAAAAACTAAATATCCTCTGTCAGTACAGCACACCACACATTTCAGTGGAAGACTCTTCAGAGAAATGAGCTGTTTGCTTAGATATTTGAGTATGCATAACTAACAGAAAGCAGTGGAGGGGAGGGGGGTCAGCCTACTAATACAGTGGTTTTGTTTCTTAGCAAAATAGATGGGTTGGATTATTGACTGGGGTTGGAGACAATCAAGTAAATTTGACTATTTTTTAATGACCTCTGACATTCCCCTGTTAAGTCCTATTTTTCCCTGCTTGGTTTTAAGAGACCTTTAATTTTTCCCTCCATTATTTTCAAAATAAACCACTTTCCTTTGTGCTCTCCTCTCAGCTGCACCAAAGTGAGTCTTGAAGTTCTGACTGGTGACTACATACCTCTGTGAACACCAAGGAATGCTAAAACACAGTCAGAGGTGATCTTGGAACTTCATATTATGCTGATCAAAAACTTGCTGCTAACAGACAAAGATGTGGGTGTTTGGTTCTGGTTTGGTTTTGTTTTTACTAAAACTTTTTTTTTCCCAAGTTATAACTTAACAGCATAAAATTATTTCTGACCCACTTCAGTGCTTTCTTATAGGTATAGTTTAAAAAGTGTGTGTTTCCCAAATAGCCTTGAAAACCCAAAAAAAGAACACAAAAGAACAGTACACAACTGTCACAGTCAGTGACAGAGTCAGCCCAGGCTCTGAATTGGATAATTTGTCATCAGCTTTACCACTCCACATATTCTATATGAGTGAAAAGTTAAATACACCAAACCTACTGAAATTCTAGCAAGGCTTCTGGTAAAGCTGATTCAGGCTCAGTAAGTTGCTCTTTTGGTTTCTCTTCTTTTTTCTTCTCTTCCATGCTTTTCGTTGTACTTGAGCTAGAAGTTAGACCTGAAGGAAGGAAAGGGCAAGCAGAAAAGTAGAAAAAAAACAGAGAAATTAATGACTTGCAAAATTTCAGATGTTCACTAGACTTTGTCACTTGTGACAAATTCTGAACAGTTCTGAAATAAACAAAACAATGTATTTTGTTGACAACAATAATCCTGCCCAGGGTAGCACTTGGGCCCATGGTTTTGAGGCATCCTGAAGTGTTGTCCTGAGTAAAGATATGTTTGTAAACAGTGGCCTCTGTCACTAGATACTTATTGCATCCCTTGGTGTAGGCTGTGTTTTACATTCTTGCAAATCAAACAGGCAGTTGTTCCTTTTCCAGTCCTTTGTCCCTATTTATCAGGCTTGCTTTATCGAGTCCACTTGTTAATATGCATCTCTCTCCCTCTCCTTCTGTTCCTCCAGTGCTATGAATATTTGCCTTTCACTGCAACTCTTATACCAGTTTTCATTGTCAGAGCTGGAACAAAACCACTCTCTGAAGGGATATGCATGTCAGCAGTATTCCCTGGGTGTGTTGTCACAACTACCAACCTCAGAATTCAACTGACAATGCCTAGTTCTGTAATGGCACTGGCAGCATATATTATAGAAAATAAAAAAACTCACAAGAAAAGGGCTCTTTTGAAGATTCCTCACTTTCATCGGTCACATAATCAAATGCCCAAACCAGATTAGTTCATGTAACATAGGAGGTTTTATTACTGAATGAGTAGAAACATTGAACATAACTTTTCAGAATTAATTGCTTTTCTGAATTCTCACAATCACCACTCTAATAGCTGTGATCGGTACCAACTTGTTCTGTGACCAAATACAGCAGGTTGGACACTTCTCCTGTTAAAATGAGCACAAGGAAACAGAAAAAAAAAAGCAGTGGAAAGCTACATAGCAAGCCTGCCAAATCTATGTAAAATCCAGGGAATGAAGTTAAACCAGCAATCGACAGATGCTCTGTAATCCATATGCTGGTGCATGCTCTTTTGCTGCACTCACCATACCCCGAAGCAAGGCTATGTCAGCTTTCTGCACACAAAATGGCTTTCTACCCTAAATGAGCAGTTGATGCCTGTTGATGAAACAGCTGAGGGTGCTAAGGGCAGGCAGTGTGCTGCATTCTGCAGAAAGGCATGAAAAAGGAATGCTTCCTATATGGCAGCTCTACAAGGTAGAAAGAAAGGGTAAACGTACCTTGGAGTCTATGTCCCCATGCAGCTGCTTACACTTCAGAATATCTTTCTCATAATGTTTTATCCAGAAGAATTTTGCTCCCACTCTGCTGGAAACCAGCTTGTGCAGATTTTGTTCTGCTACTTGAAGAAAAGTTCACTCTGGTAGGGTCAATTGTCTAGAGCTGTCAGTCACTGCCTTCACACCACCTGATTAATTATGTCTCGGGGAGAGCTAACTTCATTCACAGAAACCCGGAAAATTCTGACTCCCGCCAGCAATGTCTTGAGCTTCTGAAGCATCCCAGATCTAAGTTTTAAGAGTTGCTACATGTTAGTTAAATATTTCTCCTGTGGAACTTCACAGTTCACGCCTGCGTCACAGTATCTCACCACATAACTTCAGTAACCCTTACTGGCATTTACCACCCAAGAAAAAATCCTCTTGGTACCTGAGCATCACTTGCAAATTTCCAGCCCAAATGCACAAGTGCTGGATACATTTTCTAAGGATACAAAAGCATCTGCCATCCTTCTTCAGTCCAGATTTAACTGTGGTGGTATTGATTCAACTTGCATTTGAGTATTTATTTTACTGATTTTCCTCAGAAACAGAAGATCACTGCAGCAATTCAAAACTCTTTTTTTTTTTAATTATCTCTGTCCCTTCCACTAAATGGAAAATCAAATCCTCTGGCAAAAACTGGGAACAAACTGAAACATGCTGAGCAGCAATAGTTTGAAAAGGCATTGAGGTGGGTTTTTTTTTGGCACTCCAGCCCCAGGTGAGCTCCAGTGATATATTTATGAAATTCATCCTATGCAGGGAGCAACACAAAAGCCTCTAAGCTGTACAGCAAGGCAAAACCCATACTAGAACAGATTTGCTGGATGTGTCAAACCATAGAAAATATGCTCATGTGAGAGAGAAGGAAACATATTTAGGGGGACTGAGAATTGGCTGCTGATTTTTAACCAACAGGAAAACATTTGCAGAAGGCAAGTTTTGTTTTCTCTCCTAAACAATTCACAAAGCGTAACTCTGATGGACTCCCATTATTGCTACCAGAACTTTCTCAATCAGTAAATATACTGCCTTCTATCCTTAAAAGAAACAAGTAGATCCCACACGCTGCATCCCAAGTACTGTAACTTTCCAGACACTCATCACAGTCCTGCCTTTCTGGCAGCTCACCATTCACCTGAGCTCAGTCACTGCCATCCACATCAGTATTTGCACCTATGCTGCTACCCCTGTTATCTCAAACCCCTGCATCACCAGTAGCCTCTGCTCCTTCAGTCCCCATCAATAATTACCTCGGCACTCTGCAGCCACACAATAACCCCTTCCTGATCACCAAGGTAGGCTAACAATTCCTCTGCCCTCCTGCCTAACCCTTCCCACACATCCCTTGCACCTATTCCCCTTCATAGAACCCTAGAATCACAGAATGGTTCAAGTTGGAAGGGGCCTTAAAGATCACGGAGTTCCAGCCCCCCTGCCATGGGCAAGGACACCTCTCACTAGACCTGGCTGTTCAAAGCCCCATCCAGCCTGGCCTTTATCACCAGACATCTCAGTGAACGAAGCTGGGCCACCCCACACAGAGTGCCAGCAGCCACCAGACCCCACTGGTACTGTCACTCTCTGCCTAAGCACCCATCCATACTGCCCTGCGCCCCCGAGCACCAGAGTTCTTTACACGGCCAAACTCTGAGGTGTCTTCCCTCTGCCACCATCCAAGTGCCCCTCATGGCCCTCGCCACCTGTGCCCCCCAAGGCCTAAACGGTCACTACAATGCCCCGGCACGCAGTCACCACCCGGATTCAGGCTGCATCCACACACAGCTCCTGCTCCAGGCAGCTTCCTCGGCCCATCCGCAGGCCCCACAGCTCGCAGCCCNCGGCTCCCCCTGGCGGCAGCGGGTGGGACGCACCGCCGAGGAACCTCCCTAAGCCCCCTGCTACCTGGGCTGCAGCGTGGCCAGCGGGGCGAGTGGGGGGACGAGTGGGTGGGGGGCGGATTCTGCCTCTCTGCTCCGCTCTGGGGAGACCCCCCTGCTGTACTGCCCCCAGCTCTTTCCTCAGCACAGGAGAGGCATGGGGCTGTTGGAGAGGGGCCAGAGAAGACCATGAAGGTGCTACAAGGGCTGGAGCCCCTCTGCTGTGAGGACAGGCTGAGAGAGTTGGGGGGGGTCAGCCTGGAGAAGAGAAGGCTCCAGGGAGACCTTATTGCAGCTTTTCAGTAGTTCAAGGGAGCTTATATGAAAGATGGGGGCAGACCTTTTGGTAGGACAAGGGTTAATGCTTCCAAACTAAAGGAAGGTACTGTCAGACTAGATAAAAGGTAGAAATTTTTCACAATGAGGGTCATGAAACACTGGCCAAGGGTGCCCAGAGAGGTGGTAGATATCATACCCCAATCCTGGAAACATTCCAGGCCAGGTCGGATGAGGTTCTGAGCAACCTGATCTAGTTGAAGATGTCCCTGATCATGGTGGAGGGTTGGACTAGGTGGCCTTTAAAGATCCCTTCCAACCCAAACCGTTCTATGATTCTATGAAATGAGAAAGGCAAAGGTTAACAGCAGCACAGGGGTAATTTACATCCTGAGAGGAATTTCTGTGTGGCAAAGTCATGGGCTGGCCACAGTTTAACCGTATTGATACTTGTAGCAGCAGGTTTAAGAGCTTGAAGTAAAATTGAAGCTATTTTCAAGAAAACCAGCATGGTCAGGCCCCTCAGCGGTAGCTGCATCTCCACATCGAATATGAGCTTGGTCAACCATGGCTGCAGAGCTGCTTTCTCATGAACAAGCTCTTTAAGCTGTCCAAGCCACTGAGACAGGGCAAGGTCCTCTACCCTAGTAACAGGCTGCCATACACTAGTGCCTGTGTCCCCCTCTGCCCCATATACTGGTGTTGTACAAAAAGAAAGCCGGTGGGACAGGGCATAAGAAGATGGAAAGGAGGTTTGGAGGTTGATCCTGAAGTACTTCTGCTCCTCTCTTGCTGGCCAGTGCACCTCTGTTAGTTTTGGGTGGGCTCTGTATGTCGTCTTCCATCATAGGACATCAGTGCCTGAGCCATGTAAGCTTGGGAGCAGTAGTCTACCACAAAAAAGTAGTGAATCACTATAATAAACACCGTTGTCCTCACTCTCGGGTGAAATTCGCATTTACCTACTTCCTTCAGAGTTTTTGGCAAGTCCTGTGGGAGCTTATGTTACTCCATGACAAGTCCCGTTTGACGTTGTGCTGCAGTCTCTGTAATCAAGGTGTATTCGTTACAGCAACGACAAAACACTTCCAGTGTCCTACGGACAGAGAGCACTGTTTGCAATGCTTCTAAGTTAAAGACAACACAAAGACGCTGTTCACGTGCATTCAGTGGCCCCACATAACTGCTCGGATGAGAAAGCATAAAAAGAATCAAAACACCAAAGTAATAAAAAACCTAGTGGCTTTTAATTTCCTTCTCCTGTATTATGGATTGGCTGATGGTCTGGGGGCACAGCAGCCAGCTGACACATAAGCCAGGCATTGAATAGAAGGCAGGGAAAAAGAAAGGCCAGCGTTTTGAGCCAGCTGGCAAAGATAAGCACAATCTTGACCTTCATAAGTTGCAGCTCAAGATCCTTAACTTGGATGTATTTATATCCCACTAAACCCAAAAGGGACAGTGCTTAAACTTGACTTTGCCTTTTTCTATTTGCTTAGGCAGACAATAGTTACATCTTCTATAAAGTCTTGTCTTACAGCCAGGGAAAGAAAATGTGATGATATGCTCGAGTCCCTGTTTTGCCAGTTAACAGCATTTGCCAGGATCAGGTGGTGCTTTCAGCTCTTCCTTGACCCTCTCTTAAAAAGCTTGAATGCAGGTACCAGGAAGATCTTCTCCATAAAACAGGTGATAATACAAGATATTCTCAGTGATGCATACTTTGCATGGGGACTTTTTTGCCCCCTTCTTTTGATGCGGTTCTGGAAAGGTAGTGAGAAGGTGTAAATCTCAACTTCCAAGACTGGGAAAAATACTCCTTCTTGTGAATAGAGGAAGTCGAGTTTTATGGCAAGATTTACCCTTTGTTCTGCTACGTGGTCAGAAATGTGGTCAGAAACTGGTTGGACTGGAAGTAGCAGTGAGAGTTTCTGCTTCTGTTGGCCCTTTAGCAGTAGCTGAGGTGCTGGAGCTCACCTGCCTTTCTGTGTGAGGATGGCATGTCAGAAGTGCTTTGGGAAGAAGCAGCTCATCTATGAAAATGTCTGGAGCTGGAAGGCTGGTGTTGCTAAAGAGGATGGAAGCTGTGTGTGGATTCCAGCTTCCTACCTCTCCCATGAGCTGGGCATGGAGAACCCCTGCTGAGAACTAGCTGAATCCCCTATACCCTCAAGCAAGCTCTTTTTCTCCAGGGGAANTTCCTACCTCTCCCATGAGCTGGGCACGGAGAACTCCTGCTGAGAACTAGCTGAATCCCAGTAGCCTTTCCATCAGAAGAGTTGCAGGTAGAAAAGAAGATATGTATTCCCTATACCCTCAAGTAAGCAATTTTTCTCCAGAGGAGGAAGGGAAATCCTTCTCTTTGGGAAGAAACAGCTCATATATGGGGGGATGCGGAGCAAAGTTCAGTTGCAGCAAACTTTAGCTCAACTAGGCCATAAACAGGGCTGCGGTGGCTTTGATGGGCCTCCTTCTTCACAAAGGACAGGCTGAATGGGGCTTTGAGCAGCCTGGTCTAGTGGGAGGTGTCCCTCCCCATGGCAGAGGCATTGGAACTTGATGATCTTTAAGGTATCTTCCAACCCAAACCATTATATGATTCTAAAGAATAATATTGAGGGTGTGTATATGGCCAGATGTCCTGGCTGATAGAACAGGGTATGAATCTCCTGAGGATATGTGGATTAAAATTTCCCCGCCTCCTTTATGTTGTCTCTTTGGCTGGGGAAAGATGTCCCCACCTTCTGCTGTCCTGTGCTGCCTTTTCTCTCTGGTGCCGTGTCCCAAACCTCAGCCTGGGTATGAGACAGGGAAAGCTTTCAAGCTTTCTCAAGTACCGCGCTGCTCAGAAAGCCAGGGAAGGCATGACCATTCTGACCTGGGATTTCACAGTCATCAATGCCTCTTCTTGTGTCATTTCAGTCCTCCACAGGTTGCAGGAAGACGATCATCCTGCTGTGCAGCAGGCAGCAGCTCAGGTCCTGAGGGACGACTGGGCAGACCTGCAAAACCTTCAGAGCAAGGATGAAGTCATCAAAGAGCACCTCCCACAGGAGAGTGAGGACTAGGAAGACAGACAACACAGGCAAGGAAATAGCATCCAGGACACAAAGAGTGGGCTGGCTGAGTTACCAGGGAGCCAGTGCAATTAGCAGAGAAGGATGAAGTATTGCCCATTGAACAGAACCCAGGGGTGTTTCTCTGGGACCCAGGTTCTCCTGGCACGACCTTGTCTGGAGGTGCAGCCAAGGGCCACTCTAGGAGTTTTTACTCTGGTTTTTATGTTGCCTAACCCTCAGTCCAAGAGGGTCCAAGAAAAGCCTGGGGAAGGTCTGAGTAGGGAAGGAGAATCCCCGTTCCTTCTACTGCAAAATACCCAAGAGGTGTTTGAATACTGCATAAGCATTGGGAGTCCTGCTCCTCTGTGAAGCCTGAGACTGGGTGAAGATGACGGTCTATTCCTGATGAAGAAACAAGAAGTCTGGCTATATTGAAGGAAGGATGGACGAGGCAGACCATGCAGAAAGCCCAGTAAGAGTCTAAGGAGGAAGATGTAGGACCCAGGAAGGACTCTGAAAGATATGGGACTTGTGAGCAAGGCAGAAACGGAGGATATAAGTCTGGAAGTCCTGTATTCCACCGACAAAACATCCATCACAAAAAGGATGTAAGACAGCAGAGCATTGCTAGCTCTGGTTTGAACTGGCAAGTCCTGCTGTGTTCAATAAATATCAATACTGATAAAAGGGCAGGACGGTATGGGACATTTGAGTGGCTACAGATTTAATCAACTAGATAAATTCAATTAAACCTTTTACAAACACACTGTTGGACTGGAGAAGAAGCCTTCACTGCTCTGGGGTATTGCTTTCCAGAATTCTCAGCCTTGCACCCTGCAGGAAAGCAAGCCAGAAAACACAGATTGTGCCAAAAAGAGGCAATGCAGAGAACATGATTTCCTTCACAGTGACCGTCTAAGATGGGCTGTGGAAGGTGCTGCTGAAAGAAAAGTCATATATCGAAGTTCACTCCAGAAAGCTGGTTCCTATTCTGACCCCATGCCTAATGCTGAGTTTCCCACTGAGCTGTCCCACTCAACAACTGGAAGAGAAGTTCTCATGTTTCTTCTTTAAACTTTTTTTTTCTCCTTTTTTTTTTTAACTTTGGAAATCTGATAAGAGGGGGTAAAGCCACAGTGAGATTAAAAATTTCCATGCAAAGTGCCAGAACCATTTTTGATATATCACTAGTACATTGAGCTTTTTTGGGTTCCTTGTTCTGACCAAGCCTAAAATGGCATCTTCACCTTTTTACAGATATGTCCACATACAGGACAGCTGCTACGGACTAAATCTGCATATGGAAAGGATCAGAAAGCACTTGGTTTCATGACAAAAAGACTATCTAATTAAACATGAGATGGCATTTCTCATCAGCTGCAAAGCAAAAGCTATCTTGATCAGTCCTTGGTGATAACATCATCAACACCTAGAAATCATCAAACAGCAAATTAGGGCTTCATGTCTTTTCCTCAACTGGGCATTTGAGAGCAATCTCTAGCAATGCTGCATAATGGCTCAAATTTAAAGACGCCCTGGTCAGTGGTAGCAGGACTTACATTTGTTTTATCTCAGAGCAAAAGAGCAGGAAAATGATCAGCCCTTATTCGTGCAGATTTGCTCTTTAAAGCCATCTCTGTCATGATCATTATTATCAAGCCAATCTCTTTCTTACCACAGAGAGCACCATACACAGCTAAATTACCCACACAGTTCACCGTTTCCTTTCACAGTTTATGCCTTCAGAATACATTTTCTTTTTAAAGTATTTTTTTAAAAATTATTTTAAAATATTTTTGAAAGCTTACTTTTTAACCTCTCCACCCCTCCAAAAAAAATATAAAAAAGGTAGGAATGGGGTTTAATAGAAGACAGGACAGAAGATGCTCAGCAGGTGAAGAAGGACATGATGAAGCCTAGAACTTCTCTACTTCTCTCTTATGGAGGAAAGGCTGAGGGACTTGGGTCTTTTTAGTCTGGAGAAGAGAAGACCGAGGGGGGATCTGATCAACACCTATAAATACTTAATGGGCAGGTGTCAAGAGGAAGGGGACAGTCTTTTTTCAGTGGTGCCCAGTCACAGGACAAGAGGTAACTGGCACAAATTGAACATAAGAAGTTCCATCTAAACTTGAGGAGGAACTTTAACATAGAAATTTCCATCTAAACATGAGAAGGAACTTCTTTCCTTTGAGGGTGGCAGAGCCCTGGAACAGGCTGCCCAAAGAGGTGGTGGAGTCTCCGTCTTTGNGCCCAGTCACAGGACAAGAGGTAACTGGCACAAATTGAACATAAGAAGTTCCATCTAAACTTGAGGAGGAACTTTAACATAGAAATTTCTATCTAAACATTAGAAGGAACTTCTTTCCTTTGAGGTGGCAGAGCCCTGGAACAGGCTACCCAAAGAGGTGGTGGAGTCTGTCTCTGGAGGCATTCAAAACCTGCCTGGACAAGTCCCTGTGCAACCTGCTCTAGGAGGACCTGCTTTGGTGAGGGATTGGCCTAGATGATCCCCAGAGGTCCCTTCCAACTCCATATCATTCTGTGATTCTGTGGGCAGACAAGCACACTGACCAACTCCATTTACATAGGACTGGCCTTTCTTATTCTTTTATCCCTCTGTTTTCCCATGCTTGTTTCTCTCCAAACCATCTTTATCCCTCCTTTTCCCCCACTTTTGGCCTGTTCCCATCTGACAGTTGTCTTCCCTTGCATCCCACAATGTGTCCCACCCCCACAGGCAGTGATCCCCCAGTCTGTAATGTGCTGAGGCTCCTCTGGGACAGCCCTGGGAGGGATCATGTCTCTGAAGAGGTTATTGGGGCTCCCTCACCTGCCCTTGTGCTCCTTCCTCTGCGTGAAGAGGGATCTTTGATGGGTGATAGCTCCTGTGGTGGTGTTGGGAGCAGACAGGCAGGGAGAAGATGGGATGACCTCCTTTCTGCTTTGCATAGTGGCTATGAACGGGTGAAAGACAAAAGGTGATCCGCTTTCTGAAACTGATAGTAATATCACTACAAAAAGATATCTGAAAGTTTTTTTTCTTTAAAGGCGTTAGAAAACTGTGTTGTACTGCAATCAAAAACATGCTTATATAGAATCATAGAATCATTTAGGTTGGAAGAGACCCCTGGGATCATCAAGTCCAACCATCAGCCCTACTCTACAAGTTCTCCCCTACACCATATCCCTCAACACCACATCCAAACCCCTCTTAAACACAGTCAGGGAGGGTGACTCCACCACCTCCCTGGGCAGCTGATTCCATATGTTTTTAATGCTCTGAGAGCTTAACAACTCTGTGACTACATATGAGGAACACTAAAAGGAGGGTTGATAGAGCCTTTCTTTACGTCACTAGCTTTGTCCCACTTGGTGCCACCTTGAGAGTGCTCAGGCTTAACCCACATGAAAACCAGATGCCCTATGCCTACATAAAACCTCAGATTCTTCAGATCTACTGCACCAGTGTAGAGCAACTGTGGGGACAGGCTGTGTACTAGTTGCAGACTCTTTCCGTCTGGAGTTCCCAAAGGTTCAGTCTGAGGGTCCTTGTCATGCACGTTGTTCAGGTATTTTCAGTATCATAAACACTCAAGCTATGAACTGGCAACTGGTCTAAGCTGGTACAGCCACATCACACATAATCGCACAGATTTCATCTGAATCCATTTCAAGAACAAATCACTACACTAAATGTGAGTAGGAGTGAACACACATATATATTTTAACAGACACAGCACACACCCCATACACAGTTTCACGGCTGTCACTTGTCAGGACGCTGGAGCCACCTGGAGCTGCCTTGCCGCAAGGAGCTGCTCTTCCCTAAACTTGGGTCCAAACTCCTTAATTAAAGGAGTAATTGGTTTGGGCAATAGGTGCACCAGACCCGTCAGTTCCAGCTTCATCCGACAGAGGCCAGGCGTGCCTAGAGCTGCCAGCAGATACAGCCTGTCTGGTCCAAAAAAGGCTGTTTTATCCTTCCTTCCTTTTCTTTGGGACAGCTGTGAGGGAGTGGGGGGGAAAGATACATATAACACATTGGAAAAATACATTCTGTGTACCAAGAGAGTCAAACAGGCCCCCGCTTCTAACTAACATACTTGTCCTGGTTTGGGGTAGAACAAAACTAACTTTCTGTTCAGTAATTTTACTTCTTTGTGTCTCGATGTGCACTGGAGGTCAGCGTGGGTTTGAGCTGGTGCAGCTTAGTATGTTGCATTAGGATGACTAAACAGGATATGTGGATGAGAGATGCTTTAATGAAAATTATTGTGGGGAGAAACTGGGTTTTAAGCTTTTACAAGGTCTCTAATTCACTTTGATCTTTGTGAGCTGAATGGAAGCCTTATTAAAGGCTTATTAAACCAGAATTTTACTGGATAATGCACAAAGCATGCTCTAATCCCTAATTTGTCAGCATGAAAGGAGAGCCATATATAAACTACATGAAATTGAAAAGACACACTTAATTTACCGAAGCTTTATACCAACACCACGTATACTGTTTTTTCTAAAATGTATTATATTGGTTTACCATATCCAAGTTTGAGGAGGAGCTGAAGCATAAGGATTAGCGGAAGCTGGAGCTGATGATCGAGGATTTGGGGAGCGGGTGGACTCAGGCTGGGAACCCAATGGAGAAGTCTTTCAAAACCTGGCTCCTGCAAATGGGACTGGAGCAATCACTTCAAGGGCAAAGGCCCCACTCCTGGGCACTCAAGAGACTGAAATCCTCCAGCTGCCTCAAAACAGAATTAATGTATAGAGCACTGCTGTGAGAATAACAAACATAATGGGAAAACACTGGCACTCCAGCTCTCTGTGGCAGGGAGTGGGTGCTGTCCCCCATTCCTGAAGGGACTCCAGCTTCAGAGGTCACCTCAGCGCTTCAAGGCGAAGGACCTGCTAAAACATCCTATGAAAGGCTGGAACGTGTATTTTGTGCCACTAATTAAACAAAACGAAAAAACCCATACAGCGGCTTCCTGGACAAATAGATGACTGAAAGCTCTGCTATCGCTGCCCGTATCTTTACTGCACACAGGGGTGTGTAGTCACACGTCTTGGGTTACCTGTCAGCAGATAAAGTGAAATACTGATTATTTCTCGTCAAGGCGGCTGCCTATCACCAGCTGAACTGGAACACCGATTATTTTACCTCAAGGTGGCTGGTAAAGTCAGGCTGATATCCCCTGCCTGGACTTTATGTGAAAGAGTCGTTTTCCGCTGTGGAACTAGACCTCCTCCAGGAGCTTTGCCTCTGGAGTGCCCGCTCATAAACCGCTTCCAAAGGCTCCGGCCAGTCCCCCCGCTCCCCTGAGACACCCTACCGGTGCCACAGGTGACACGAACGGGAGCGGTGGCGGCGGGCGTGCCCGGGGCGCGGGGCACCGCCCCGCTCTGAGGGAGGCGGTGCCGCCATTGGCCCAGTTGGAGGCGGGACGGGGTTGTCTTTCCCCGCCGCCTTCCTTTCCCTCAGACAAGCTGGGAGCAGTGGGCGGCGGCGGGGACGAGGTAATTGGGGCTGTCTCTGACCGGGGAGAAGGGCAAGGGGAGTCGTGGTAAGGGGTGGCGGAGTCCGGTGGAGCTGAGGCGGTGGGGAGCTACGTCTTCCCCCGGCCCGCCGAGGCGGCTGGAGGAGTGAGGCTGCCGTGAAGAGGCTTCGAGGGGACGGGGGTGTCTTGCTAATGGAGTGATTATAACAAGAGCTTATAAGAAGTATATAAACTAGCCGCGCCCGCGGGGCTGGAGCAGCGTGAGGATGAGCCCGCTGGCAGCTGAAGAGAGCTGGTTCTACACCGCGGGACTGCTCGCTGCGGTCAGCCTGCCGGGCCCACGCCTCAGGACGGGGGACATCTCACAGGTGTCTCCCCTGTCCTAGCCTCTGGTATTGAAGGCGGAGGGAAGCGCTGCTTGCTAGTGGTTTTCCTCAGAACCTGTCTCCAGAGCCGGTGTGGAGAACTGCGGCCTCCCGCAGTGGGAGGGCTGCCGGGCCCTGAGACACCCCGGTCCTGCCCAGGGGAGCTTGGGTCTGGTGGGGAGAGCTGAGTAACTGTACAGACCTACCTGCCCTGAGCTCCTGCGGGAGCCTGCTGTAATAAAAGGGCTCTCCTTATTTGAAGAGGGTGCTTAGATCTCAGTTGAGAGATGTTAATGAACTTTATGTAAATAGCAAACACTTTCATTTCAAAACACTGAAATAATTGCATCTTCCATGCTGTCAGTGGAGTGAATTGCAGAAGTAGAGCTGGCCCTAAAGTGTAATATCTTCTGTTGTGTCTTTCCTATGTGTTTATAAGATTTCCATTGCAGGATAAAGGTCACTTGACTCTGGGAAAAGATTGTCAAGTGGTGAGATGAGTATTTCTGAACTTTCCTGAAAATGTAAGCAGTGGGGACTTAAAATGTGCTTGACAGGCTGCTCTGAAAATAGAATTTGTGTTCTTGCATAATAAAAAGGCAAACAAAATTTGTGTGTGTTTTAAACACTCTGTGACAGTGTTTTAAAAGACCGATGAATCAAACCACTTTACTAAACTAATATACATCAACAGTACAGACTTCCAGTCACTAGTTCTTAATTGCCATCAGTCATTACCACTACATTTTCTAAGCTGTTCATTACAATCACATTCATAACTGGTAGTAGACCTAGGAGTATACAATGCCATGGGGTTGATGGCCTATATTTAGTGTTCATGGTACCAAGTGCTCTGGATGGTCTCAGTTGCCGAGGTACAAGTAAAGCGCTTGAGAGTTCTTTGGCAAGAAAAACTGCAGTCAAAGTGAGCATGTCATGATTTTCATAAATTACCATCTTTCTTTGCTTATTGGTAGTGTTTTATGCACCTTAGTGCCTCCCTGCAAGAAAGCAGGATAATCTCATCTGCATTTGACATTTCACATTATTCTGTGGAGTAAGACTCTACCCTAGTTTTGCTAGGTCTCCTCCTTACATGTGGTGGCATCAGAATAATCCTTCAAAATAAGTATCTGCTCTGTTCTGCTGGTTTATTTTGGTTTCACCTGACATCTTTCCTGCCCATTCTACATCCTTTTGCTCTTATCTTGCAGATTCTGTTTGCACTTTTTCCTGTCCAGTCTTTAGGCAAGTATATTGCAAGTCTGTATCCATTTACACTTAAGTTATTGCATAGTTATGTGTAAGCATATAAATAAAATACTACTAGTAATGTTACAGTGTTAGAAAATGTTTATTTACTGTTACCAATTACCATATTTTAGTATGCTTGTGTCTGGGTGTGAGGCAAGGAAATAATAAGTATTTTGCTTACCCTGCACCTACCTTATGGGAGCAGCAGGCCTTTGCTTTGCCTGCAAAGCATGTTCTTGAATTTCCTGAAGTCATTGTACCTGTCTCTTGTCAAAGAAACTTCCTTCCAGCATCTCTTGCAGCCCAGAATAATGTATTATCAGTTTCATTGTAGGCTTTAGAAATTCAGTGAAATAAGCATTCATGGTCTTGTTTACCAAAGCTGATGGAGGCCAGAGTAAACAACACTCTGTTGACCTTAAAAATTCATAACAGAAAGGTGAATTTGTCTTTTCTCTAAAGGATGAGTAGAGACCATGGATAAATATAGTCTCGGGAGTAAACTCCCCTTACTCAGCAGGCTACACTTGCCAGATTCCCAGGTAGAAGTAATGCTCCAATTTAGTACTTGGAGAAAATATTTGATTGTACAGGTCAGATTTTAACTGTTGCATCTAGGAAAAAAAAAAGCTTAACCAGGAAGTGAAACAGTGGGATGAAGTAAAAAGAATTACTTGTTTTCTACCCTGTGTTGTCTTTCCTGTGCTTGTGACAGAAAGGAATCTGCTTTCCCAGTGGTGAATAGAACAGACTTCAAACAAGAAAACATGACTAAGAAATCCACTAAGAAAACAGAATTTGTAGGGAAACTTAAAAATAATTTGTAATCTCTCAGTAGGAAAATAGTTCTGATTTTATTTTACTTTAATTAAAAAGGATGGTTTTGTCCTGGGGAAGTCAGTCTTCATTCAAAGCAACTTGTTTTGCACCATAGTAAAAAATTTATTTCTCTGCACAGGAAGGGCTTTTCACCCAGGATGGGTGACTAACAGACAGCTGCTAAGAGCAGTAAGTAGCCTTCTGGTGCTCAAAGTCCATCGCCTAAAGTCAGCTTACTTAGGTTGCTCTTAAGTCAATTTAAGGAGGCTCCTTAGTTTGTTCTGGATGTGGTGCTTAGGGACATGGTTTAGTGGTGGACTTGGCAGTGTTAGGTTGACTACTAGACTTGATGATCTTAAAGGTCTTTTCCAACCTGAGTGATTCTATAATTCCAGTGCCAGAACACTTATGCTTTATGGTGTGTCAAACCTGTGATGTTGCGTTTGCAGTATCTCCAGTTCACGTGTGTATCTCCAGTTCTTTAGCTTATTTGGGCAAAAAGCGAGTGGCAGCTGATTTAAGCAGACTTATTCATGCTTCATTCTTGTGGTAGGGAGTCATTCCAATTCAACTGGGTACAGCAACTGGCTGTGCTAGATTCTTACTTCATGGTATAAGGCTTCCTTGCTATATGTAACCTGACTCCATTTGTTGCAATTAGAGTGGCAATGGGAAGAGAATGTATGTGTGAGGAGGAGGAAGAGAGTACTTCTGCCCCCTTATTTTATAGCTCCTTATCTGGATAATAATGCAAGACTATTTTTCACTTGAGTCCTGATCAATATCCTGTGTGACTATTACCAAATTAGTGAACAACTTGACATTTTTTTTCCTCTGTCTTGCTATACTTCTTTTTCTCAGTAGTAGAAGTCTTTTAAAAGTAAACTTTTCTTTCCTGGTCAAAGAGATTCTGCATTTCTGTCTGTCTGTTTCTGTATGTAAAATAGACATTTGTGTAGATATAAAAGTAAAACTAACAACAAAGGAGATGCTTATTTGTGGAGTAACTAGCACAATACTATTCTAAACTCATTGCCAGGTGCTTTTGTTCTACAAAAGGATCAAAATGAATATTGGTAAATTCCATAGGAAGTTGCCTGCCCAGTGTGACTGTCAGTCTGATCCCAACTGATACACAGACAGCGATTTACTTCTGTACAGGATGGATGGATTAAAGTTAGACCATGTAATCTCAGCCATGTAACTGGAGCTCCAGAAGTAGATTAGTGTATTCAGGAGCTCCAGAGTTAGAAATGCTTTTAGGCCATCAGCTTTAAAGAAGTTAAAATCTACCCACCTGATTTTCTTCTCTACTGAATTTAAATGGTTCATGTGATTAAAAAATAGCATTAAAAATAGAACATCGGTTACAAAAAATTAAGGGTAAGGTTCAAAAATCCTGTGCAATTACACTTCTCAGGCATGATAAGCAAAAGGTATGTGTCTAAGTCCCAGGCTGAAATCTAACAACCAGAAGTAATGAGCCCTTGACCTTCTATTCCAGTCCTGCCTACACAAGACAGTTACGGTCTTTTTGTTTTGACTGTGCTGAATTTGCAGGTTGCCTTTCATTCCACCTGGGTATTGTGCCAGTTTGTAGCTCTTTCCGTTGTGGGTTGGTCTTGTTTGTTTGTTTTGCAAGCCTGGGATAACATTTATTAGTGGAAATGTCATTACGTTTGTCTTGTTTCGTAGTGATTAGAATACTCGTGTGGAGATTAAAAGACCTGGATTAAAAATTAATACCCCAGGGTTACTCTCCTGTTCCTTCTACCATAGCAGAACTGGGGTGCAGTCAGCCAGGAATGCAGGGCTGGCCTGATGACGAGGGAAGTCAGGAGAGAGCAAGCTTGACTTGTAGTGTGGTGGCCTGACTGAGAGAAAGTAGACCTGTGTTCTTGTTTCTGCTTGCAAGGTTGTGACATCACTTTAATAGTCCCTCTGTGAGATGGGTGGTTTAATCCTTGATAAAGCAGCCTAAAAGTGGACTAAGTGAAACCTTCAGAAACTGTCACATATTTTTTTTGGTAAACAAAGGGATGTGAGTTTGAAGCCTCTTGGGTTAAGTGGTTTTGGGGGCTCTGGTTTTGGCTGCCTCCTGGATGTGTGCTGTAGCCATTGGGCAAGAGAGACCTAACACCTTGCATAGTTATGCTCTTAAAGAATGAGCCGCTCCTGCAAAACTAAATACTTGTTCAGGGACAGGCATTACACTCCAAATCCCAGCCTCACAAACTCTAAACTCTCTGCCTCTAAACTGCCACTACCTGTGCCTGAAAAACAAATTCAATCACAACCTTCTCCCCCTTTCCTACCCCTGTGCTATTCAGCAGCATTCATAGGGCAAATCCCATGCATGCAGTGAGATTTGACACCACACCACATGCAGTGCAACTGTGGGCTGCTGCAGAAGCTGTTCCCTGCCCCTCTTTTCTCATGTGCAGCAACTGGATTGAGCTCTCACCTTGCCCTTTTGGGTTCCTTGCAACACAGTTCACCTTAATTTTTGGTTGCCTGAGTGTTCTGTTTGGATTTGGCCGTAGGTATTAAGTGAAACTGGTACCAGTCAGGGAGAAGCCTGGGTTTTGTGTGGTACAGCCCAGCCCAGCAGTGCAAACAATCTCATGAGTGAAGTTTTCATGGCTGATAGACTTCCTGTTATTGCAGTTTAATATCAGTATTAAGGAGGGCTGATGTTGCTGCTGGCTGGTTTCAAGTTGGCCAGAATGAGCCTGCTGTCAGATGGAGTATTCATACTATGGGGCTATCCATTAAAACATCGTTATGCATGGGAAGATGAGTAATTTTCCTATTAATAGGGAGCTATTGTAAGCTCTTTTTTTTTTTTAATGTATCTATTAACAACTAACAATACTTCTGAAATAAAAACTTCAGTGCAAAGGTTAAGTTAAAGTTAATTTTGGTGGCTGAGACCCGTTCTATCTGTAGAGTCTAGGCTAGCTTTTTGTAACCAGTCTGATTTTTAACTTACCTGGAAACTTCTCCAAGTTTTCCCACCTCCCTTCTTAGCTTGCTTATTGTTTCTATGACTGCAGGACTCCTAAAGAACATTCTTTTTACTCTGGCACCTAATTTTTGCCGGTAATTGGATTCTGTGTGAGGCCCAGCTTTCAGACAGGCATGTGCTTCTGTTACTGTAGCAAGGACTGGATTAATTGACGCAAGCTTTCTCAGTAGCTTTCAGTTATTAGGTGGGTAATTTTAACCTTAAAAACTTGCATGAGTGAATGTCTAAGGTCATTGGTTAGTCATCTTGTGAGAAAGGACAGCCAAAGGGGTTGTTTTGTTCTCTGGCTCTTTGTGCAGATTAGTGATCAGTTAAACAGAGCTGTAGTTACAATAACACGGTTGGTGGTTGAAAAGCAGGGGGGCTGCAGTAATTTAGGTAATAGATGATTTTGTTTCCCACAGCTACTTGTTACACAGTTAATTGTGTCTGAGAATGCACGGAACAGGGCAAAAGGCACTCCAGTCTCAGTTTTGTGTTGGGCTGCAGGCAAAGCTGCTCTCATGAAGCTGAGATCAGTGGCCACCCTCAGGGGAGGCAAAGATGTTGTCCTCCTGATTTGGCAGTTTTGTCCTCAACCTGTACCACGAAGCTGTATTGTGCACCCTTCTGCAGAGGAAAAGTGCCACCACCAGTGACCTGAGCAGTTGACTGTGACAGTGCTTTAGAGCAGATCAAAGTGATGCATTAAAGGGCAACCTGTTAACCCATGGGTTCTTAGTGGTATAAATATAGTGGAGGAAAATCAGTCTGTTGATGGTGGTGGCTGTCCTTGCTGAATTAGCTCATAACCTTCACTCAAAAGAGAAGTAAGAGTGGGGTCTCTAACTTGTCAGGGTGCAACAGACACTGACTAATAGATTCCTGTACCAATGGGATAAAAGTCATGAGAGAGGTCACGCAGGTAGGCTTTGCAATGAACCTTTTCCAAAGTTTCTTCAGAAACTCTATACTTAAGAGTCTTCTAATTGGTGTCCAAGATGGAAACTGCTCTACAAAATGTATTAATGTCCCAGAGTGAGCCTTAGTTTAAGTATTTGAATGCAAACCCATTTGTTATTGTATACATACAAATATTGCTATTTGTAATATGGATTTCTTTGCATCACCACCTTTAGCCCCTTAAGTGAAGTCCTCTTGTTAGAAAGCCCGCATTAGCAGAGAGTCGGGACTGCACTGTAAACTGCAGCTCAGTGTTCTTTGCTTTCATATAGAAAAGCTTATCATACCAAGATGCAGGAAGTGTGTCACTTCCCAGTAGCCACAGATAGGAAATACTCAGTTGTGGCACTGTTTTGCACGCTTCCATTCTTCAGCAGTACTATTTCCAAAACACAATCCTGGCTAAAAAGTACCCGAGTACTTGCTGAATAACAGGAGAGCAAGGAAGGAGGGAAAACATCCTATGAGTCCAAAGAAGACTTTGGGAACACCTGCCTAGGAAAAAAGCAAAGTAAATCACAGAATCACAGAATATCAGGGATTGGAAGGGACCTTGAAAGATCATCTAGTTCAATCCCCATGCTGGAGCAGGAACACCTAGATCAGATCAGAGGAA